>CAEFZY010065936.1:0-12856 GCA_903066815.1 Brachyrhaphis roseni
TAATAATAATAGTAATAGTAATAATAATAATAATAATTATTATTATTATTATTATTATTATTATTATTATAAAAAAATAGAGAGAGAAAAAAGCAAGAGTGTCAATTTGTAACAGTTTTTCTCCGAGGGGTGGGTAGACTGTGTGAGATTATCAACCATTTAGCATAGTTAGCTTAGCTAATGAATGTTTGCCTCCATTTCACTAGCATTTAATGAATTAAGGAAAGACAACTACACAACAACTAGTTATTAGTATTGGACCAAAGAAAGCGACGCAGTTGCAAGCCTTTATAATTGTGACGCTTTTGACGCGTCAGATAGATTCAAGAAATTATAACAGCAGCTGCGTGGGGGGGCCCAATTTAATCTTTTGTCAGGAGGCCCAAGATTCCTGGCGGCGCCCCTGCAGATATGATACTGGTTTTCCAATTATCGATTTAGTGGCGTAATGTTAAGGGGGACGTATTATGGGTTTTCTATGCACATAGTACCATTTTATAGCTCTAGTAACTATGTTATGTTCAGTTGTTATGAAACTGCGGTATACATCAAACATGACTCAAAAGGAATTGAAATTGGGCGTCTCTCTCTCTCTGTAAGAAGCTCCTGCTCTTTCTGACCTACAGGAAGTCATCACAACAACATAGATACTCAAATAAATGTAACTGAGTAAATGTAACTAGTTACTGCCCACCTCTAGGTGGGAGACAAACTTTCTAGATCGATGCCGATGTGTCGCTCTCCATCTCCAAACCCCTCTGGCTTCAAAACAATGTTTTTCTTTTTCTTTTTTTTTCTTTGTTTGTGTTTCACAACAAACTCCACAAAATGCCCAGATGGTATTCCACCATGTAATTGTTTTTTTTCTTTCTACACAACAACTGGAGACAAATCACTTTCCATGGCTGAAAACTGATGGGGTTGTGACATTTAGACAGTTTTCTATAGAGCTGTGTTGAATAGAGTGGCGTCGCACAATACAGAGACTATCAAAAGCATTTCACCCCCTTGGATGTTTGACTCTTTTTATTGCAAATAAGTCAATCACGATCAACAAAAATTGACTTCTTTGACCAAAAAAAATTTATGTTGATATGAAAACTGATTTCAATGAGAAGTAAATACAAATATATAACAAATCTACATAAAGCAATAGAAGAATAAGACATCTAAGTGGGTGAATACTTTCACAAGTGCTGTAACTGTGGGAAAGTCAGAGTGTTTGTGTTTGTGGCCACATTTCAACACAGACTGATTCACAAACAGTGGAAGAGCTGCTTGGGGTCTGAAATGGCACAGGGCTGCAGCGGAGCAAGGAAACTGTTGTGTTTGCGCCGGAGACGCAGTTACGTGTCGACTTTGCCTTTACTGCGGTTGTTTTGTTGCTCCTTTTGATATCAAGGAGTTGAAATGTTCAAGTCCACTCCTCGAAAAGCACTCCTGTGCAACTTCTGAATGCCTCCCTTCTCGAACACACCCGAAACAAATGGCTGAATTCCCTCATCAGCCGTCATTCAGCTCTGCAGAGGCCCAGTAAATGAACCATTGATTTGATTCAGGTGTGCAGGAGGAAGGAAGCATCTAAAAGTGGCAGCGTAGCAACTCTCGAGGACTGCCGTCGGATGCCCCTGGGATAGGCCAGCACAAAGTTGTGCATAATTTTAAAGTGCGTCATGTTCCGTTGATGGGTTGGACCGAAATGCAAACAAGAGAGCGGCTGCTTCACGCTGCAGATAATGGTGATTTATTGGGAAATGTACAAAAGAGGAGGAACAAACACGAGACGATCAGGGGAGAATGTGGCTCCAGCTGCGTTTCCATTGCGCAGTTTGACGTTTCGAAAGCAAATTCACTCAACAGAAACACGGCAACTTGTTTTATCGGTGAACCGTTTTGTCGCTTGGGTTAGGTCGTTTTGGCCGTATTGTATGTGGTTTCTTTTGCAAACCTGCAACGGAAACACTTTTTTCGTATCACATGGTCAACAATCAGATGTTGCCACCGGCGCAAACCACTAAGAAGAACAGGAAGTATTTGCAGCATCATTTGTAGTGACTATCAAACATATTCACGTACAATTGTAATCGTGTTCCTTATTTAAGGGAAACAACTGCAAAATTGTGTGTTTTCGACATTAGTGGGATATACACGGTTTTGCAGACTTTTGTAAAGGGAACGCGGTTTCTAACTGCAAAGCAACGGTGACAAGATCACAGGCAAACCAGCGTCTGATGAAACTGGCTGGCCGTTAACTGCTGGGAAGGTGATTGAATGACAACCAGGTGAGACTAGTCTGAAAGTGAAGAATCGGGGGGTTAAGTACTAGGACACAAAAGGATCTTAACCGAACCAAAAGCAAAGAACAGGAAGGAAGTATTACAAATTACAAGACTGAGTGAATCAAGTATGAAATGCACAATGTCACAACCCCAAAAATGACCGAAAGGTAAAACCAGACGACATACAAGACACAGAAACACATGGATCATGAGAAAAAACATCATTGCCTTTTACTTCCGTTAGCTAGTTAGCTAGCTGCAGGTGTTTTGGGGTATCTCCCTACAAGCTTTGCACAGCTACAGATCAAAAGATTTCTTCCATCCTTGTGAAACAGCTTAAACTGAGTCAGACTGGATGCCTGTCAGTAAACCTCCTCATTGTAACTCCGTGACCACCATGTTTCTCTCAGCAACAGCTTTTTTTTCCTTGTCACTGATTTTTTTTTACTTTTTTTATTGGATTTGTGGAGCCTAATGCCTAATGGAGGTCCTGTGACCAAATTCTTCCACCTGAGTTGTGGATATCCGCAGCTTATAATGAGGGTCTTGGCTACTTCTGCAGTTAATGATCTCCTTTCCCTGCCTGTCATTTTTGGTGGAAGGCCAAGTCATGTAGCGTTAGCAGCTGTGCCATACACTCTGTAATAACTTTCTCGCTGACCCGTCTGCTGTGTTCCTTGGTCTCCGTTAGAGCTGGCGCCGGCCATTTTGGTGCCTTAGGCCCGTCCCGCGGGAGCTAGATTTATATATTTCAGCTATAGCAGTTGCCACAATATGCAACCATCTGTATGACCTACACCAAGAGCCGGGTTGCCATGATGCTGGTGGTCCTTTATTGTTCTCTGATAAACTTCTGAGGCCCTCAGAACAACAACTCACAGTGAGACTCTCATTACTAATTGGGTGATTAATGAAGGATGGATTGCACTGGATTTTTTTAGGAGCATGGGGTAGAGGGTGCCTGTCTACACATGTCTAAATTATCAAGCAGTTTTTCCATTTCAGACTTTCCTATCACAATAATACTTCCGTTAGTTTACGAATGGCTTGGCACCACAACGCATTAAAGATATATTGTTGTTGTTGTCGTCGTATGAACTTGTCAGACCTCTCAGGTCTTCTGGTTCTGGTCTGGATCCTCACAACCAGAACCAAACACGGAGAAGCAGCATTCAGCTTCTATGCACCACAAATCTTTAATAAACTTCCAGAAATCTGCAAAATAGCCAAAACACAGTTCCTTCAAATCTAAAGACCCGCCTGCTTAGAGTTGCTTTGAACAACAGCAAGTGGAACATTGACCAACATGTTTGATGTGTATTGATGATCTTAATGATGGCACTCATCAAAATCGAATGTTTGCTACTGGTTTTCACAATTGTTGACTGGATGTTTTTTGTTTTTATAATGTAAACTTTGACCTGACATGTTGATGACATGTACTAAATGAATAAAACTGATTGATTGACAATATGTTGGTTGATCAAATAACTAAAAATAATACATCAGGGTTGTAATGGAACAAATGTGAAAACATTCAAAGTTTTTCCAAGACACTTTATATAATGTAGGGGAACATTGACATTGTGTGGGGAGTCATATATAGTTGTAATTAATTATGACATTAAAGCTAAGCCTTTAAAGGATTTTTTTTTTTAAATTACAAAAGAATTTTGCTCAGGATGCTGAAAAAAACCTGTAATTTGTTTATATTTTCATAAAATACAGAATCGATATCCTGCAAAAACAACAATTTTACAATTTATAGTTAAAGGGACAGCTCCTCCTGAGAGCTGCAGATTATGAGCTTCCACCTCACAGAGCAGAGCACCTTTAGACTAGCCAGCAGCAATTAGCAAACACCTGGTAGAACTGTGCATCTGCTGGGCTCATTATACAAGCTATTTCTCAGTGCAGCGCTGGTGAAAACATTGTTAAACGGTTAACAGAGGAGCTGCGTTGAAGACGGAGTTTCAGAAAGAGCAGGAGTTTTTAAAGAAACACAGGCCTCATTTCAAGGTGTTAAACTTCTATTTGAGTCATATTTGAGTCTATATGACTCATATGACTCAAATATATATATATATATATATATATATATATATATATATATATAGCACTTTTCTAACAACCAAAAGTAACATAGTTACTTGAGTGTGCTATAAAATGTCATTATTTAGGTTTGGAAAATACGTAACACTGCCTCTTTAACAGGAAAAAAAAGAAGAAGAAGAAAAAAGTTGAACCGTCCTGAGTGGTATGAACTGACAGCTGACACGTTTGAGGCGCTGGTGGTAAGTAGGTCAGAACTATGAAGGTTTTCACCAAAAACGAGCAAAGGCATGTTGGGAACTCAGTGAGGTGGCACACAACCTCCCCTCTGCTTCCCCCCCAAGTGACTATTGAGTCTGTGTATGAATAGAGGATGAGGCCTGAGAGCTTGTATCACTCTGAACACGCACGCAGCTGAATGTTTTATTGCGAGACAATAGGGATGCGTTTGCGTTAATCTTTCATGACCTTACGTTCACCGAGCCGTTTGGTGCAGGCGGCTGCGCCCTTGGCCCGTCTGCGCAGCTCAGAGCAAGCGTTGCGGTTTTCAGAGTGAGAGAGAGAGAGAGAGGTGTTGTGAGCTTAGTGACGCCTCGCTTCCTTTTCCGCACTCGCGGGAGGACGACCTGTGAGCTCCAACGTGCGGCAGGCGTTGGTGTGTCGAGGCTCGTGTGGGCTTTTTGAGTGGGTAGCAGCGGTGCGGCCAATGAAAGATTTAACTGCTCTACTGTATTGTTGAGGAGATAGCAAATGTTTCCATTTAGTGGTCATGCATGAGTTATAGCTCCCAGGACGTCGGTGTGTTTGTGTGTGGATGTGTGTGCGCCAGGCATGAGGCACTTGCTAGAATAGAGGTGTAGCAAATTTTTAAAAGTTATGATAAAAAATAAAAAAAAAAAGTATACTTTTTTTTTTTTTAAACGCAACAAATTTCTATCATGTCAATGCCAGAGAGATCGGTTTTCTCAAGTTGTACGAGGGAATCAAAGAATAAAACACCTTTACCGTATTTTCTGTGTGAAAATGGACTCTTGCACTATTTCCTTCCTCAGAATAAGAAACTGACATTTCTGGAAATGTTTGTGAAAAACGACGACTGTATTGTTTTGGAAAGTAAAGTAATGCAACAATCAGAAAACTCAGTTTTTACTGTTCAGAAAGATTCGCTTCCAGGCATAAACTAAATCAACTTCATTGATCACATTTCTGGACATTAAAAAAATGTTTTTTTCCCACTGACATGATGTGAAGCACTTGTTACATTTGGGTGAGTATTCAAATAAAAATATTTTGCGTTTTAACATGAATCAGCCAGATGATTTGACTGGTAGTGTGTGTGGCATTTTGACATCTGCACTAAAAGCAAAATGTGTGTTTGAAAACTTAAAATGCATCTTTGACTGTGAAGTTTTTGATGAAAGAGGAACTGTGAAGTGTAATAAAAACACATAAAAGATGGACTTTCATCATAACTTATGAGCCACAAACTTAAACTTTTTGGGTGCTTTCATATAAAATTACACTTTTTTTAAACGTCAGATTAGATTATGTTGAATTGTTTTTATGTTCTCACATGTTAAAATGTGCGTAAACCTTATCACCAACTTTCTTGATTCTGTAACTTTACAGGGTTTATATGCCACACAGAAGTCTCTTTGACTATGTTACTGTATTTTCTAAAGCCTGGTGTGACATTATTGTTATGATTTTTGTCTAAGTTGATGAAAGTAAGTTTCATAGGAGAAATGTGTTGGGGTTTTTTTAACCACCATTGTTCCAGAAGCACATTTGTGAGGTCAGACTGACGCTGGGCAGGAATGCCTTCCTTCTGCTCTAATTCTTCATAAATGTGTGTCAGAACTTACTCATTTGTGTCCATGTTGGAATAGAAAGAGATTATCTTCAAACGATTGACAAAAAGTTTCGAGCATGAAATTGACCAAAGCATGTTGGTCTGCTGAAACATCCTTCTGCTGGGACTAATGGGCTGAGACGATCTCAACGCCTTGGAGGTGCTGAGAGCTCAGCTCCGTACACACCGTAACGTCCTTAACGCACAACGCTTGACGCAAAACAATCTGACAAGTACTGTTCTCCTGGCAACAAACCCGGACTCATCCATAGGATTTGCCAGACAAAGAGACATGCAACCCCAGAACCAGAACCAAGCGTGAAGAAGCAGCATTCAGCTTCTGTGCATCGCAAACATGGAACAAACTTCCAGAAATCTGCATAACAGGCGAAAAGCCACCGGTTTAGAGTTGCTCTTGAACCATAATAAACGGAACATTGACCAACATATCTGATGTTTATTGACGACAAAATGTAATGTCTGTTATTGGTTTTCACAACTATCAACTGTATAACGTGTCTATGATGTGTTTTTTTTATGTTTTTGTGATGTGAAGCACTTTGTTGCTGAAATGTGCCATACAAATAAACTTGACTGACTTGACTGATAATGTGGCGTTGTCATACTTTGTTCTGTTGTTTCAAACAGATTGTTACAGAAACCAGCAATATTAACCATCTTCATCAAACAGCATTTGGCTATTGAACTGAAATTGGTATAAGTCATTCAAGCTGTGACTGTAATAAATCTAGCACTAGTGAGGCAGCCGGTGGTTCTATGTGCCGCAAAAGGCGCCCTTTTTCTTTCCCACTTGCCCCCCGAAACGTCTCTGCGTGCCACTGCCTACAGCCAACAAAAAGCCAGAATGAAAGGTAGGCGAGTTAAAGCAGTAAGAAATAAGTCCCGTGTGCCGTTCTCAGGCTTTTTATTCCACCGGTGAACGTACGGACACATTGCTGCCGGGCATACCGCAGAGTTCGGTTTGATTCTTCCTTTCATCCTTTTACACGGACAAGGAGGCAGGAAGAAACACCGCTAGACACACATACGCAGGGAACTCTTTATCCGGCTGATCAGATCCACAGGCTTAAGGACAGACAGGAAGCACTACTCCTCAGAGAGCCACGACTTTCTGAGGAGAACGACTAAACGGAGCCAGACTTTGCTCACTGTACACCTCTACCGCTTTTGTCGTGCTGAGTAAAAGGTAACGCCGCTGGGAAACGGCGTCCGTGTTTAGCTGTGAGTGTGTGAATCAGTGTTGAGCAGCAGAGCACTTCAAACCCAGGTTCTAATCAGCCCCCCACATAACCACTCCACCTTCCTCTCTCCTACTCATCTTCTTCTCGTCCCCTCTTTTTCACCTCCTACAGTCTTGCTTTTGCATTGCCCCCCCTGCACCTCCTCTGTCCCCCACGGTGGTGTCGGTACGGATGCTGGCAGTGAGGGGAGGTGAGTTCCCTGGGAACGGCAGCAGAAGTTTAACTTTGAGGTCATTCGAGTGCTTTCCCACGTCCCGGCGGTGGGGAGGGAACGTCGGCGGGCCGATCTGGGATCCACGTCCCGCCCGCCCCCCAGGGAACGGGCAGTGACAAGGCTGCTGGCGAACGCTGTGACGGTGCTGAAATATTAAAGCTAATGGGACTGTGGCGAGGCGAGCATGTGGGCTTTGCATGCGTGTGCCAGTTTGCGAGCGTGCTGCTCATGAGTTGCCGCCACTTGATGTGAAGTGGAGTGAACAAAGTGGAATGGAGATGGATAATGCATTACACTCCAAAAACAACGGCATGGAAGAGAGAGCCGGAGCCATAACAAAGCAAGAACCTAAACATCAGAGCGAGTAAAGGGAGGCTGTTAGGAAGCAAGGCAAAGACAGGGAGAGGAAAAACACAACAAGAAGGACAACAGAGCAAAAGTATTGATATACTGCGTACTTTGTAACATCAGATCCACAATTTAGATTTTATGAAACAGACTGATATGGAAAGAGTATATATTTGTGAGGTATGAAAAAAGGGAAAAGGACAGTTTTCAACTTTCTCTACAGATGAAAATCCATAAACTGCCTTTGATTCAGCTCCACTGACTCAAATGCTTTGTGGAAATATATTTTTCTGACAACATAGCTACAACTCCTTAGTGGTACATGTGCCAGCTTGGCACATCTTGTCAGAGTGGATAGAGAACGTCTTCCATAAACACCAACCAATAGTTGTACTGTTGATCACAGTAACTCCTCAAGACTCATTAAACTGGTTTCACTGACCTGTGAGTTTAGGTCAGGGGTCTGTAACCGTTACAAACCAAAAAATGGCCATTTTGCCCGTAGTCCAGCAAATAAAACTCATTTAGAGCCACAAATGTTATATAACCTTTTGTGAGAAGACAAATTAAAAATGTTTCATAAATATCCAGAATAGGAAATTTGTGGTAATTTTTAAAGAACAACCATTTCATTGCTGTTTTTAGGTTTTAAAAGTATTAAAAACATAAAAGAAAGACATAACTACAAAGAGAATTGAAACATTTTTCTTCTATGGGATGTTGATGTTTGTGGGAAATGATGTAACCCTCCTGCGGTCTTGGCGGACTCAGGAAGAGCGCGGCAGATGTCACGATCGGACAGCTGTGAAGTGGGGCCGTGTTTCCCGTCAGACCGTCAGTTCCCAAAACCACACACAAAAAGAAAACCTGATAAAAGTGCACGCAGGGTCAGTGCGACGCTGCCGGACCACGCAGAGCAAGCTTTCTGGAGCTTGTGGAGTCCAAATGACCCTATCTGCTAAGGCCATGGGAGGGCTAAGCAAAAATAAAATAAAATCTTCGTTTCCAACATGATGATGAGAATGAAAAGCTTTATTACTGTTACTTGTGTCATTCTGTTGGGGAAATTTAAAACGACATTTATTCCATCCAAAAAAACTGGTAAATCTGCAATTGTTACATCTTTTTTTTTTTTTACAGGAAATTTGTTGGTTAAGTAATTTCTTTAGCCAAATTATGAAGAGCCATTGTGGAAGGTTCCAAAGAGCCACTTGCGGCTCCGGAGCCACAGGTTGCAGACCCCTGATTTAGGGGCCTTTCCTTGCTACGTCTTCACTTCCTCTCTTGCTAGGGTTCGTGTGATGGACTTAACGATGCATCCTAAGATTTTCTTAAAGCTTGGGATATTGTTTTTCCAACTAACTTTCTCCTTGAACCTGTCTGCTGTATTTTTTTGGTCTCCATGATGCCGTTTGTTCTCCAATGTCCTCCAAAGAAACCTCTGAGAACTTCACAGAGCAGAGAAAACTCTAATTAACTTGGCGGTACCAAATTTTACTTGGGTATATTAACATGAAAGGGACTGACTATAGACACTCTATTTTCACTGTTAAGGACAACTTTTTGTTGGTTTAGGACATAAAACCCCAATAAACCTCGAAGACGGTTGGAACATGACAAAATGCGGAAAAGTTTAAGCGGTATAAGTAGTTTTACCAAGGAAGAAGACAGTGCAAGAAGTGAGGAAACAAGAGACAAGAAAGTGAGACAGGAGAGTTGCACATAGAAATTAGAAAAAATGAGAGACTGTTAAGATCCCTCAGCTGCCAATAAGTAGGAACACAAACCCAAACACACACACACACACACACACACACACAGAGGCTTGGAGCTATCATACACATCGCCTGGAGCACAATACAGCTCGTTAGTGGGTACATGCTCAAAATGAGTCCCTCTCCCTCTCTCAGCCCCTCCATCTCTCAAGCAGTTGTCAATGTTATTATTTCCAAATGAATGCTCACAAATGCACTACATTGTCAGACAGAATATGCTATAAATACACGGCGTGCGCTGTATGACAAATACCGGGCGCCACGTTTGCAAAACAGCAAAGTATTTGCTGCTATATGTTTGGTGGGAGTAAGAACACGAGCAACAATTAAAAATGATGTGGTGTGTGTGTGTGTCGGAAAACACCCACAGCAAACACTTGTATATGCGAGACCTGGAAAAAAAGAGGGTTGAAATCAACGTCGCTGTGTGCACCTCGTAGGCATTCGGTTAAATTATGGATTTTAGCTCACACTTTCTGTCACTCCCTCTTCTCTCTCTCCCTCACACACAAAAGGCGGGAGTGGGATGCTGTCGCTGTAAGATATAGACACAGTGCTGTTTTATCACTACCGCTGCGATGTTAATTAAAATCAGACAGATATTCACAAGGAAATAAGTTGAGACAATTTCTGTCTAAGAGAGGTGGAAAGTAGGCCAAGCTTCGGAGGCTCCGGATGTCCCACAGATGAGAAGTGACTGACAAGGCAGGAGAGGAGAGGACAGGAGAAGGAGCTGACCCCCATTGTTTGTTATCCCCCTGACAATCCACACTAACAGAATACCGCCATGCCAGTGTGTCACGCAATCTCCTTGTCACCTATCAAGCCTCCGAAGCAAAGAAGTGGGCCGCAGACTCGACTGCTTGCTAATTCCTCCCAGCGCGCCGCATCCCCGAGTCGTCGCTCCTGTATCTGTGAAGGCCGACTGTCGTCCTCCGAAGTGACCAAAGCGGCTCTCGTTAGCAGCGATTCCATTACAAAGCACTTTGTTGATACTCTGCTAATGTTGAGGAAACACAATTTCGCAATTGCGTCATTTCCATTAAATAAGAACTGAAACTAAAATTACGTTTGTTCTCGTGATGTGTCATAAAAAAAAAAACATTATCCTCCTACCACTTCCTGTTGTCTTCTTCTTCATCTATTACACCAGTAGTGACATCAGGAAGTCGGTAACGTGACATGTGTGATGCAAAAAAAAAAAAAAGTGTTTCCACTGTAGTTTTTGCGAAATATACCTATAAATATTTGGATATGGCTGAAAAACCACCTCACCCTAGGGCAGAAACTTTTCATTTAAAACAAGTTGTTTGTTTTTTTTTTCAAAATTAGCTCGTTTCCATTAAGTAAATTTATTTTTGGGATTTCAGTTTGCGCGATCAAACACAGCTAAAGTTGACGTTTCTCCTCAACCAGTCCCCGCGCAGCATGTGGTTTTTGAACCCGGAGGAGACGTGAGTACTTCCTGAGGGACGTTTATCTGATGCGCTGGCGAATTTTGTACCTTTGTACAATTCTTCACTAAAACAGCCACAACAATAATAATAATACTGAGACTGGAAAACAGTTAACTCCTGGAGGCGTAGGCCCATGAACTCGCCTCCTGTCTGAGTAAAGCCGCTGCTCAGGCCTGCCGGCGCGCCGTGCCTTGTTAGTCTTGGCTAAAACACTGGCAGAGCGGCACATTAAGACTCTGTGTGAGGCGCAGTCGTCGTCCCCTGAGTTGGTCATACGAGCCAATTTGCATAAGCTGCCTTTTATTCAAGCGACGCTCGCTTTCTCGCGCGCGCACATAACCACCCACAGCGTGGATGTGCCTTCCCCGTCGGCCCTCAAGGAGATCCGTGCACACATACCTCATTTCCCAAAAAGCCCACCCCTGCGTGCCGGGTGAGATTCAAGGATTTAAGAGACTTTGCCTGCCAAAGGGAACTGTGCTGGATTTCATCATTCAAATATGATATTCATACGCCTAAGGAAAATTTCGCAGTAATAAGATGGGGAAAGTATTCTGCTCTCATGAATCAGTAAATTGACACTGATGTAGAAAAATGAAGTGGAGATGATACATTTGTCAACATAAAAGTTGTACGTTTTATTCAAAACCTATTATTCCATCAAGTCTGAAAGTCTTTTATGGAGAAAAGTAGATGTTGGTAAGGTAGTTGTTCTCCAAGGTCACTGCTTCAGGACTTTTACAAGTTTGTTACTGAGTGCTGAAAGAACTGCAACTGTATTTTGGCAAAAAAAAAAAAAAAGTTTCACACAGACTACTGACTGACACCTTTAGCCCAAGTGAATTTGTACATTTAGGCAAGTAAAGTTTTTATAATATCAACGATAATAAAGAAGACCATCATCGTCTCCATCCACAAGAAATTAGACAACCAAGAGTTCAAGAACGACTTTGGTGTCCGCTTCAAAGACATTGACAGCAAACTGGTTTCTGACCCGGTTGAGGGTTTCATGACAAAATCCTTTGCCGATAAAAGAACAAACCCACCGTGGGATCAAGAATGTAAAACTTACAGCATACTACTGCAAAATACGTTACTTTTTCTACAACAAACTTAATGATCTCCTAAAACATTTCAGTATGAAAGTTCATCACTCAAAGACTATAATATTCTGAGATTTCTTAGCAGAACTAAAGACCATTCTTCCATTGGAGTCCCTTCAATTATTTATGCTGACTGAGTGATTCTTCATTGGTGCTGACTGAGAATCTGCGTAGCCTTGCATGAGATTACATAATCTTATTATTGGGGTTTTTGCTGCAACGTTTCAGGATCAATTGCACAAATTGTGTAGCAATTGTGTCTATTTTAAGAAGGTCAAGTGATGGAAATTTTCAACATGTCTAATAACTTCTACGACCGCCTGACTTTGCCTGACTTGGCTTCTGCTATACACAGAAAGGCAATGTCAGACGGTAGATTTTATTAAAATCAGCAAGTGAATTGTACGCCATGGAAATGCGAAGCCGCTGCTAACATTGTAAGAAGGATATATGATGAAGGAATTCCTTGTGACATAAAACCATCAGGCTATAAAATATGGAAATCATTGATTTT
>CAEFZY010065941.1:0-155918 GCA_903066815.1 Brachyrhaphis roseni
GCGAAAGACTTATTTATACAGCTGGTCATTTTCACTTCTAACCTTGATACTTCTTTAGTTTTGAGTTTATGTTATTCCACGTCTTCTAACGGTAAAATGTCTTACTGCTGCTAGCGTTGACTTGCTAACAGTGTTTGTTAAACGTCTCAGCAGAAAGAAACAACCGAAAACTTTCTGCTGGGGTCTGCTGTCATCCCCGCCGACAAAATGCTAATAAATTAATGCTAATTTTAAATGCAATACATATGAAACAGTTGGTGAAACAGTATTCCACTCAATTAAATCTACAAAATGCACAACGCTACTGACGCTGGAAAGCAGAATTTCAAATGGATGAACAATCACTCAAAATATCCCCATTCACTAAACAGAAAGAAAGCAAATCAATAATACTTACATTAGCACATACTCCTTTGTTCTTATTGATCCTACGGTCGTTCACAAGCTTTGATCCAAACAAGGCATTCGGTTTCAGATTTTGAAAATCTGTGAATTTTAGTCCCACAAATACGATCAGGATTCCTGACATCACCTGTACAGATCCCCCACTGGCAATTGAGAACCATTTGTTTTCGATTTCTGATGCAAAAACTTTCTGCCCGTCTGTTGAGAAGATCTTAGTCCAAACTTACACGGGGTGTTTGTGAGCCTAAAAAGCACATCGCTAGTCTGCTATGACGTAGAATGGGCATCAGCCAATGAAACGCGGCCCCGTGGGCGGAGCGTGGTACGGTCCATAGAAGTAAACCCTCCGGTCCCCCTTTTTGAACAAGGAGACCACCACCCCAGTCTGCCAATCCAGGGTAACTGCCCCCGATGTCCGGGCGACATTGCAGAGTCGCGTCAACCAACACAACCCTACAACATCCAGAGCTTTAACCCTCTGGGGTCTATGGACGCGTATACGCGTCTTTTTTACATGTCTAATTGGCGGCGACGTAGCGGCAAGACTCCGCCTCCCCCAGGCTCACATTCAACTTGTGCTTAAAGTGCACATTTTAAACTACACACCTGTTTTTAAATTGTGTTAATAGGCCAAGTAAAACCGGAGTTATGCTAACATAAGTAAACCATACTTTTCAGAATCTCAGAGAAATGTTACAAACTGGCTTTTCTGGGTATGTGACAGGAAATGAGCTTCAAAACGTAATAAAATTAAACGCAACATTTTATTTCTTTGTTATTGGAAATCTCACATCTTCAACAAGTAATTATGGGCTGTATTTTGTTGCTAAGAAACGAAGTAAAGTCGCTCAAGTTACGGTAAAAGAGAACCGGAACAGGAGTAGCGGCAAAGGCAGTGAGATCCGCAAAATGGAAGCAAAGTTTGGATATCGGGGCGATCGATGGCATCTACTTAGTGATTTGTTTTTAGCTTAGTGGTTTCTGTTCTGTATATAAAGGATTATGTAAAGAACCCGCAGCCGCAGAATGGGCGCAGTGAGGATCGTCATGATGACGATGGCGGATCGATCATTCTTATTAGCAACTGACAAAGACTATCAGAGACTGAGAGTAAGATGAGATCCTGGCAGTTTGAGAGGCAGCTACTCAGAGATCCCAGCAGAAGAAAGGCGGCGCTGCGCAGCTGCAAGGAGTCGATCACTACGGGGTGATGCAGAGCCACTGCCCATCAGCTAGTAGTAAACAGCTTACAGCCACGGCTAACTCTGGGAGCCAAGGTTCTTCCTATGGTGCAAAAGACCTTTTTTACCTTGTTCCCCCAAACAATTACACATTTTTTGTCATCTTGTTTTGACCTATGATGTTTTTTCAAAAATTGCATAAAAACAAATGAGAAATTGCCTTCATTTTCATGCTAATAATGTTGTAAAACTGTGTTGTTTGCAAAATTTTTTTACATCATTTTAAGAACTTTACAGTATATATTGTAAATCTAAATGATAAAAACCATTTGTTGTGAATATTTGACATTTTCACAGTGAACAAAAATCAAACTTTTTCCAAATCGGATTTTGTTTTTCTGTGACTCAAGGTCCAAAATGCAGCCACAGTATGTCCAAAAGTAAAAACTAAGTGTAAAATCATAAAGTTCAGATTGTCCTGAAAACAATGACACAACATAAGGCAAAATTATATATAATATAAGGTAAAATAAAAATTGGTCAAAAGACTCGTTTCTTTTGTTTCCAGGTTTTGTATATAAAGTATCTACAACATTTTATTGACCTTTTAAAAACAAAAGACAAGCTTATAGCCAAAAAAAACAAAAAAATGATTATTTCCACCTGGAGGTTGATGTTAACAAATATGATTTAACAGAGCGAGCCGAGGCGACGTGGCAGCTGGACCCACCGGTGGGTCCGTCGGGTTCTAGAGGTTAACAGATTGTGAATTACTGTACTGGCTTTTCACCATTTCAGAATCTGTTAAATCATATTTGAGTCATTCTTTAAATCTCACTAATCAAACTACAATCCTACATCAACAATAAGTGTAAATCTTCTTATTTAATGGTAATTTTTTACTAAATGTGCAATGTTTTATAACAAGTACAGTAAATATCATTTGGAAAACTACGCCAATGGTCCATTGCAGCAAAAGGAAGTTTTATTAAAAATAGTCTTACATTTTAAGATGATGCACTCATAAAAAAATCTGTAGTCATTTTGATGGAGGTTTTAAGCGAGTTTAATCCCTTCGGCCGCTAAATACGACATTCTATTTAATAGTCAAATCTAAAGCTGACATTGTCTGGGTACGTTTAAAACCAAAATAAATCAAAAAGGCTTAAAACTTTTTTAAGCCATTTTGGCTTAAAAAAGGCTTAACTTGAAAAAGTTATTTTATTTTGTTGAGGTGTGGAACTGCAGGCAAGTACTTATTCACAACCATGATTTTGGACTTTGCTATTTATTACTGTTTCCTGGAAAACAATAAAACACAGGCCTGACATTTATTCACAATATTCTGAAAAAAAAAAAAGCCCCAGAATACCTCAGGAACATAAGTTGCACACAGATGAGGTCCACAAAATGCTGAAACAGAGTTTGTAAGTTCGCTTGGGCTCCTTTTGTTGTCTTGACACAGTCCAGAGGACGCTATGGTCAGCATGGCTGTAAGAACCGGACAGAACCAGGAGGAACCAGTCTGACGTTTATCTTCAGTACCAGTAGGACTTCTGGTGCCTCCTGTGCTCCTGAATACCCAGTTTCTCCATGACCTCCTCTTCCAGGGTTTTCAGAGATGGAACGTACGTTTTTTCAAGTGTGTCTTCAGGACTGGTGTCTTTGGGCCCGTCTGTGTGGAAACAGAAATAACTCCAGTTTGAATGTGTTTTAAAGGTGACTTTTTATGCTTCACGCTACACATTACATTTTTTTAGCACAAAATTGTTCTTAGAAAATAAGATTTCAGTCTGCGCAGTTCTTCCTAGTTTGAGCTTCTTTCAGAATGAGCTGCTTCAGGATTTGCTGTCGCTTTAAATCCAAATAAGCAGCCAGCAGCCATTGCAGAGCGCATACAGCAGTAAAGTCAGTTGACCGAATGAGCTGGCACTTCGCTTGGGTTGCTAGGCGACGGGTGGAATTCTGCTGCGGTTGCTAGGTAACGGCGCAGTGCCCAAGGAATGTGACTTTTCTATCAGGAGATGTTTGAAACGGCTCATCTTCCAGACACCAAAAGATATTAACTTATTGCCAAAAATGACTGGATGCTTTTGTTTTAAGCGCTTGGGCTCTTTTTAGAAGCAGTGGAGACCAAAATGGAAATACAAAAATTTTAATTTTGCATAATATTTAAAGCATTTTGAAAAAGTTTCTCTAATCCTTAATCCTATTTTTTAAAATATTACAACTTTTAGTGACTACTTAGCCTTTTTTCCCCCATCTAACAAGGAAAATACCTGAACAAAAAAAAATGTAAATAAACAAAAGTGGCATCATTCCAGACTAGCTTAACCAATGCTAACATTCCTTATGTGACTTTCATTTGTGGGAATGAAAGGATAGCTCTAGTTAAAGTTGCTCTGGGTGTAGGAAATAAATCATCTGGTTTTAATGTGCCGACTGACGTAATCTGCTCCCTACTCACCTTTCCACTGTTGAGGCACGATGCCGTCTCGTCGCTCCACCACAGGTTTGGGGATGATTCGTCCCGTCCTGCTGGACACTCTCACCCTCTCGCCTTCTTCTGTGTACTTCCACTCAATCTGAGTGGGCTTCCTGTGGATTAACCATCAAAATGTAACGACAGAAAAGATCTGCTCCGGTACTTTAAAGTCTGACGAATCGTTCAACATTATACTTATTGAGAGATTAAATTACATCTAGTGCCTTTTTTAGTGATTGCTGTCCTGCTTTCTGAATGTTATAACTTTATACAGAATTTTACTCCTGTTTTTTTGGGGGGGTTTTCAAATGAAAAGTAAATAATTTTTTATCCCATATCTATGACTGTATTGGAGAGAAACACTGAATTTAAATTTTGCTGGATGATAAATTGTTCCAACATTGTGATAAACAATAACATAACAGCATCATAACGTAATACACTTTAATTTTGTAAAGAAAACTTAACACAGGAATTGGAAGATATTTTAAATATCCAAAATAAAACATGGCAATAAAAAAACTATATAAAAAAAGGAAATATAAACCACATGCAACTAAAACCATGAATAAAATGCATTATGAAGACTCTGTAAACAAAATATCTCTTATTGGCTTCATTTTAATTTATCATGACATTATTTGCTTCATTGCTTATTGCGACATTTGTCACCACACTGAACTCTGTGTTCTGATTTTAATTGAAATATTTCTTAAGGTTTTCACGTGGTTAAAAAATGCTGAACTTAATAAATGCGTCCTGTTTTTTTCCTCTTTATTCTACCTGTCTGCGGGGTCAATGAGGGCGACATCACGGAGCAGCAAAGGAGCCTCGCTGGCAATGTAGGTCCCACGGTAATCCCTGGCTTTCCCCACAAACCTGAAATGCTACAGCAGGAAAAAAATAACAGTTTGTCACAACTACTCAGTCAGATTTATGGCTCCATCTAGTGGAGCTAAAGAGTCTGGCTGTAACAAATATTAAAGCACATGAGATTTTTAATAATGGAAGTCACAGGAGAATCAGAGAAACGAAAGCAGTAAAATGCTAGGTTGCTGTTTTTTTAAAAAAAATATATATATTTTCTTAAATAGGAAACAACTCTCACAATAGCAGGGACAAAAATATAAAAAATTACAAAGTTTGAATCCAGTCTGCACCAAACAATTCTTCTTACAGGCCAGATCTGATAAAAAATATTTTAAATAAAATAACACAAAAACAAGTATCAGAGCTGGATAATGAATGCCAACTTGAAACGCAAAGTAGAAAGGTAAAATGTTAAACAATCACACACCTGTTTGTGCCTCTTTATAACCTAGCTGTTTATTATTAGTATCAAGCTGCATTACTAGTTACAAAGTGTATGACTAACTAGAACTAGTGTGGAGAAACTTTGTGTTCAGCCTCCTGCTACTGTTACAACTGTAGTTTCTAAGTTTTAACATAAACTTAACATAAACTGTGGTTTTTCTGTAGAAAAACCACAGTTCATTCATCTGTAGAAAAACCACAGATGAATGAAAACGACACATAGGTCCTATTTGGCTTAATATTACAGCACACAGTGACATCTTAATAAATTGCTTTCTTACCGTGTTCAGTCCGTCCAAGATGACCCAGTTTCTGTGTCTAAAGACTTGCGTCACCTTTCCCTGCTTGCCTTTATCTTTACCAGCAAGAATCTCAACCTGCAAGGAATAACATTTTGAAAAGTCTTGACATTCAACAATTTATTGATAACACTGGTAAACCCAAAAGTAGTTATTGAGTTGGAAACACCTGGTTGTGTTGTATTTTTTTTCTTTAGGATAGTAAAAGTCAGAGAGTTGAGCCTAGTGCCTTATAACCCAAGTTTGGGACTTGGTCAAGAAAAATTATTTCTTGAGAAAGAACATGGAAAAAACAGTTTCCAACTAAACCTAGTGACTTCCCTTGTCATGCTTGATGGCAACAAATAACTGGCATTTGGACTTTTACAACAAAGTGAATGAATTATGGCTCACTCTTCTTTTCATTTCCGGTTTTTTAATCCGCCATGTTAGAGGTACAAGTCAAAATTAGATTAGAGACCTATGATTTCCGTAATGTGGAAAAAGCAGACACAAATTGAATAATTTTCGGAAAAGAAAAATAGAATTTACTGTACAATGCAGAACTGCTACTGTCATGCACAGGTGAGACACTGCCAACTACATTTAGGGAATCTGATTGTCCAATTATAACAATTTAATTTTTATTTATGTTTAAGTTAAGACAATGAATCTGCATCCAAGTCTGAAGAGAGTTCTAACTGTTTGAGGAGATGGTGGTAGGTTTGAATGTTTTGTGTTTTCCAGTAAAACAAAACACTAAAATAAAGAAGTCCAGGCAGCTCATACAGCGTTGGACCATTAGAATGAGCCTGTGAAGACTTGATTGTTCCTTCTGGACTCAGTGTCTTGCTCTCACCATGTCTCCCTTCAGTATGGTCCAGTCCTCTGCCTCTAACGGCTGTACGAACACCTTCCTCCTCTTCTTTCCCGGAGGATTCAACCTCTTAGCAGCCTCCGTCCAGGGCCTATTGGTGCCGTAACGGTAATCTTTAGGCACTACAACCCGGGCCGCCATCGAGAGGAGAGCGGTCAGCCTCATGGTGCTGAAGGAACCAAAACAAATAACGTTTTCCGTCTTGTCAACTCTTAATTCACTGACGCAAGCTAGGCTAACGTTAGCTCAATGGTAAACATCCGTTAACATTAGCTCTTAACTACTCGCACCTATGCAAAAAATATATACAGTAATATATTTTCGCAAATATATTACTGTAAAACTGCAGCTACTGTTTTAGTTTTATCATATGAATGTGGATTTTAAAGGAAACCGAATACATAATATATAGCTTACCCTTTGTTGATGTCAATGTCACATGTAGCAGGACGAATGAGGCCACTACCTAGTCGTAGCGCCACCTGCTGGACCGGAGCGTCTTTACGTGACTTCACGCATGCGCAACTGCGTTTCAAATAACGTCCTCAAACACCAAAGTGGCAGACGTTGCTGCATCAATTCGTGTTTGTTTATATTCCCAATGATACATTTCTGTATTTGATTGTTTCTTCTGAATTAAACTAAGTGTCAACTTCCAGAATAGTTAGTTTGGAGAAAGAAAAGCAATAATAATAATAATAAAAAAGATAAACAGGTGAAAAGCTGCTGATCCTAAATCTAATAATTCACCTAACACTCATGAAACCCAAAAGACAACAAAACCAGGATTATTTTTTGGTAATCAACATGTTTATTAAATTGACTGGCAACTACAATGGCAAACTAAGCAGTAGCTTAAGATGAATGTCAGCGTCTGAAATAAACAGAAAAAGCAAAACTCAAAAAGTAAAAACGCTTAAAAACAAAATTTACTCTGAATATTAAGTGAAGGAAAGGATTTGTAATCTTTTTTCTTTTTTTTTTTAACCATAGCGTTCCCTTTTTTTCAATGACTTGATAAACTTTTAAGCCGACACTGGTAAACAGATGACATAACACCAACATAATGAGAACAATCACATCCACAACTTCGTATCACAGCGAAAAGAATAAGACCACTGAAGTAAAATGACTCGTATTCCAGTTAAAAGGTTGGGCAAAATAATAAAAAAATAAAATAAAATTTTACAAAGTCAAAACTCTGTAATGGTAACACTCTGATTTTATAGAGGAAAAACAAAACAACAATCAAATTATGTTAGCGTTCACAATTTCACCAATAACATTTCCAAAAGAAAATTCTGTGCAACTAATCTGTGAATGCAGTGAATCTTGGTGACATATTTGGAAAAATGTAACTAGAGCTTGTGTACTGACGGATTTCATTCAGATGATACTTTAAAGCGGATGTTACCACCACCCCACCTTGATGTTTCAAAATCGAGCTGAGACGACACTCAGGAATGTCTTTCTGCTTTCTACGCAAGTCGTCATCGGCTGAGATTTCAGGGCAGTTCTGTGAGTGAAACAGGCTGAACTCAACAGGGTTTGCATGTTCAGTGTGTTTGGAAGCCAAGAAGTCCACATGTGGGAAAATGTAGAAATTCGTTACACAGTTTGGTCACCTTCAGTGAGGCATTCACTTCAAAGCAGCAACACTGCTGCTGCTGAAGATGTCAAGACTCATCATAAATTCAATGACTGAATAATAAAGGGCTTAGAAGCAGGTTGATACAAACGGGGGTGAAATGGTTACAAAGTAAAGCTGAGATGGTGACATTTTTTTTCTTCTGTACACTATGTTTTAAAACCCACTGAATGGGAGTAGTTTGTGATTTAATCTTCTTTTGTGTTAAATGTAGTATATATTAAGTTTATTTCTTCCCTCAAACTGACAAATGTTTTGACACCTATTATTCAGTCTTTGTAATTATGTAATTGCACTTAGAAATAAAAAAAATATAAACACCAAAATCCTGTTTGTACACGAGCTTGAAAACGCTCAGTTCAATTGTTTGAAGCCTGATCAGCGAATGTTTACTTTTGTTTATTCTGGGATATATAATATCCCAATAGTGGCAAATGAAAATTTGTTTGTCTCTCAATACAAACATGTATTTTTAAATGTTTTTCCTCACATAATTCGCTCATTAATTAAACAGCTGAAATCTGGTCTTCTACAGGTGTTTATTACGAAGCCTGAATTCCAGAGAGAAGCATTGAGGGTTGTTGGTTTTCTTCTGAGTCGACGTTAAGCGCTGTCTGTTACAGGCTGCAGGAGAAAAGAAAACTAATTAGTGCAGTGGTTTAAACATAAGCAGTTTAAAATTGCATACCATATGCACCAAAAAAAGGATTATTTTAGTAACAATTATTCTGATGATTCATTTTTTTACACAATATTATAACTGGATAAAAAAATGCTTATAATTCAATTCCTTTCTTAAATAAGAAAAACATTTTCTATCTTAAACGGCAATATTAATAAAATGGTGTCATTTATGTTAAATAAGAGATATGTTGCTGTTGAACTGGTATATAGTTGAAACCAGATAGTCACACAGACACTCTGTATAAACAGACAACCAGGTTTGGTTTATCTGACTAATGACATGCAGCATCTTTACTAGCCTACAAGTATGTTAGTCAGTTCTAATACTTTGATCGTAGCCGTCATTAATGAGAACATTTCACCTTTTCTGCTGTTAGCTGGGCCTCTGCTGGAGCTTTCTCCTGGCCTTCTGGTTTCGACTCGCTCTGTGAGGAGGGCGCTGTTGCCTTGGTTCCTTCCACATCATTAAGCTTGGCCTCTGTGTTGGGCTTTTCGCCTTCTTCCTCTGTAATCTTTGGCCGCTTGGGAGATTCCTATCAAAGTGCAGCGAACGTTGAGGACAGCCTAGCAGTAATCTAACTGTGACGGTTTGGACAATCTGACATACTGACGCTCACCTCTGTGGACTCCTCTGCTTTTCGTTTAGTCCCTCCCCTCTCGTTCTTCTCGTCGATGACCAGAGTCCCCTCCTCTTCGTCACTGCTGCCCTCGGTGTTGGCTTTCTCTGCGCCGCCTATGTCTCCAGTAGCTTCCGATGAGTTCTCATTCTTTGCCGACTAAAAAGAGAATAAAGTAAATGTAAAAGCAATACAAATGTAAAAGTCACCATGAACCAAGATATAGACATCCATTCATAAAACATTCTATATAACAGCATTAGAGGTTAAGAACATATTGTGCTTAATATCTCTATTTTATTTTATAAAACAAAACCTAAAGCCACAAGCAACAAAATGGAATTATACAGGAATTAGGAATTGCACATAAGGGAAACATGTGATAATGGTGGTTAAAATTTAAATAAAAACAACATATATCGTACTAAACAGTACTAATTACTTTCATTGCAAACAAAACCCCTGATAGTGAGAAATTAGTAAATCTACTGACAAAAATCACAACCAAAGAGTCATTATATTTATCTCAACACAGTAGTTTATTGAAAACACTGTTGCATTTGAGTTTATGGTGGGGAAAAAAAGAAAATCTGAACATTTTACTACTCCCTTAGAACATTTTCTGCTGCTTTATCCAGTGAAGCATCCGCAAATATATCAGAGAGAACCCGATTATTTGGTACTTCTATTCATTTGAGCAGTTGTTTGCAATATTGATATTTTGCACAGTGATGCACATTCATTCAGGCAGACTACCAACCTCGTAGCCTTCGTGAGTGACAGTGGGGTTGTTCTCAATTTCCCAGAGTCCCTCAGCAAAGCCTTTCCTCTTGTTGGTCTTTCCAAATTTCTCCTTGCATTCCTCATATGGGAAAAGATCTTTGGCACCCAGAAAAGCCCTGTGATCATTGAACATTTGAGATTAACCAAAATCTGAAATCAAGCTCACAACAAAAATATTTCAACAATGACAGAGCTCTGCAAGCTACATATTATTACCTACGACAAAATGTATGTTAGTGATTGATTAACAATGAAAGTAATGAGTAATAACAGAGGTGTCCAAAGTGTATCATGTTTTAAGGATTTTTGTTTGAAATGCAACATTTTTATAGTGTGTGCCAAGATGTGAGCACTGAGGATACACAGTAATTGATATCTGACCAATCTAAAATAGAAAAGTGGCACAGTTTTTGACATTTCTCCTGCACAAAGTAAACTAACAACAGGTTAAACACAAAATACTTACGTCTCATGTGTCCCAAAGAAGAACACCTGGTACTTGTTTGAGGGCGACTTCACAGCTCCTTCGGGTAGTTCATCAATCTGGGAAAGAAAAGAAGAGATGAATAATAAAATGCAAACTTAACAAAAAGAAAAATGGGAAAGGATGCTTCCTCAAACTAGTTAAATCAACAGTCTGAGTCTCATAATCTAATAGTGAATTGCTGAACATCCTTTCTGTGCACCTTTTGGGCCTGTCATTCTGCTGGCATCAATAGCCTTTCAAAATGGAACAGCAAAGTACAGAGGGACAAAAACACCACCAGAATGATGGACAGACATGGTGACCATTTGCCTCTGCCAGACGGGGCTTTTGGCATTCACCAGATAGGAGCGCTGTGAGCTGGTAGTTGGGGCTGGGCCCAAATTCTGTTGAGATGAAGCTGATAAGATTGAATAAAGGGAGGGAAAAACCACTGCCGAAAGTCACCGTTACAGCTGAAAGTAAAGAGTAATCTGTCTGCAATCGCTTTTATTGAATAAAAGGGTATTAATTACTCAGTTACATATACTAAGGTAACTTCTTGAACAATTCCATTTTACTTTAGTAAAGTTATGTTTAAGTATTACTTCAGTACAATTTGGGGTTGTAAGAAAAATGAGACAGAGACACAATGCTCCATTTCATTTAAAGGGTGAGAAAAAAACATGAAAATCTAAACTTCACTCCAACATACAGAACCTGGTCAAACTGTATAAATAAACACATAGAAATGTCCAACGACCAAGGGAGCCTAATGTGACAAAAGAATTAATCCTGAAATGAACACAGTCTGTGTCTGTCTTAAATGATAAACTAAAGACATGATGTGACAGAACAAGTAAAAAGAAAACCGTTTCAACGTGAGAAGCAGCGCAGTTGTGAGGCCAGGTGCGCATGTTTACAAACAGCGAAGCAGAAAACCGTCATAAGTAAGTCAGTAATTAAACAGCTGTAAAGAAAACAAACACATATAATACGCATTTAATGACGATGAATGACTTAGTGCGTTGTTATACCACATGTTAGGCTGTTAGTTAACGTTCGCTCCCGGTCAGCGGTTATCGGTGCCTGACATGACCGTTAGAGTTTGTGGCTCACGCGCTGCTCCCTGTAACGGCTGCGAAAAGCTTAAAGTTAACGCTAGCCCCTCCACAGGCCTTGGGGGACACGAAAGCGGCGCATAACGAGAACTAACAAATAAGTAAATGACAGCATCGGTGTTTAATAAGATGCCTCCAATTTTTATGTTATGGTGCGCACGGAAGCAATGTGCAATCGCTAACTATTGGGTCTTTTCGTTTACGCTGGCTAAAAACGGCCGCGCTAAGCTAACTCATGGTAGCTGGCTACCGTTAGGCCTCTCGGGTGAACAAGTGGAAGGTAGAACGGCAGCAGCAGACGGACAAATTCAAGTTAGCAGCACAGTCAAAGCTGGAAGCTAAACATGTAACGGCAGCAGCTTACCCTCGCAGGCCAGTGTGGATAACCCTTCATTTTAGCAAACACCAGGTCTCCAGGTTTGTATTCCTTTTGCCTGTTGGACCTCGGCATGGTTCTGGTTGAATATCAGAGATGTGTTTGAATAAAAAGAAATGCTAGTGTTGCTTAAATTTTCTTGTGAACACCTTCTGCGACAAAAACCAAAGCCGACTGTCGATCTGACAACCAAATAAACAAACCAGGCGCGGAAAATTTGGAGCTAAGACGCAGCGGGCGATTTTTTTTTTTTCGCTCTTCTTCTTTGGATTCAGAGCAACGAGAACAACCCGCAGCCAAAAAATAAGAGAACAATTTATGCGCTACATAAATTTCTACTGCTTAGCGCGAAATATGTTCTACCGAGTGTAAACGTTAGCCCGTCCTCCGGACTATTTAGGTTTGAAATGGAAACCCGCTTTCCTCGACAGACGCGCCCCCCAGTATTTACATGGAATCAAAACACAGCGCCCCTACTGGCCAGAACCTCACATCAGAGCATGAATGTGAGGTTCATGCTCTGATGAACCTCACATTCAAGGTTTTTTTTCTAACCTTAATCTTTGCATTCATCTCAATTTCTGACCTTAATCTCAGAATTCTGAAATTTTCAACACTCAAAATGCTGAGATTAATGTCAAAATATGGTCTTCTTCTTAAAATAATGGCTTAAGTCTTTTTTCTTTTTTTAACCTAAATTATATTTTGGCAATAAGAAGAGCTTTTTTTTTCATCTTGTTTCCCCCCAAAATCACTTAATCATTATTTCAGCAATATACAATGATTTCAAGTATTTAGGATGAGAACCTGTTGTTTTACTACCTGATCACTAGGGGGCTCTGTAGTTTCAGTGCTACTGTAAATAGCACAGGAAGAAGAAGTCGGCGGTCGTCCTCAATCACTGGATAATGAAGGCGAATGTTTTGATGGAGTCAAGGGAGTACTGGGCTTAGTTTACATATGCAGAGTTACTTTAAAGCGACACATTGTGTTCGTTTTGATCGGTCGTAGACATTACAGTTAAAATTTCTGCATCCGGGCAAGAAACTGTGTGAAGATAGGTCACGGTGGCCTAGCTAGCATTCGCTAGCTCCGTGTTTCCAGTTGATCAACTCAGCCCGTCTTTAAGGCTCTAATCGCTGTTGTTTTATTTGTTTAGCATAGATAGTCGTACATTTAAAGCTCGGGTCAGCTCACCAGGAAACACGCTTGTGCGGCTTTTTCAGAGCGACTCATCCATGTCCACTAGTTCCTCCATAATACTAATCCTCAGCAAACATGTCTCTAGTCGCTTATGGTAGCAGTGATGAGAGTGACTCGGAGGAAACCTCGACCTCCGCTGCAGCTGAGAGTAAACCTAGCGGGGGAGGGCTCTTCTCTTTCCTGCCTGCGTCTGGATCTGCAGCTGGAGGGAAGGAGGCAGCATCCAGGGCAAAAAACTCTACAGCAAAGGAAAACACAGGAGGGTTCCTGTCCAGTCTGCCCAAACCCAAGAAACGAACAGAGCCTGTCAGAATCCCTGTGCCACAACTTCAGAGGCGGGATGTAAGTTAAATCAGACTCCTGATCATGCACAGTGCTTACTCTGGTTGACTTGAGATGATAATTTCTCATAATTTTTATTTACAGTCAGACTCAGATGAAGATGAGCCAGTCCCAAAGAAGCTGCAAACCCAGGTAAGACGGTGCAATCAGTAGGCCTCTCACAATAACACATTTTGCTGGACGATATATAGTTCTAGAAGTTATTGTGATAAACGATAATGTTTTTGTTTTGAGACAATTTTTAACTAATATGATGGTGATGGCAAAAATAATAATTCAAGGACACGTTCTAAAAGATCAGAAAACTTTAAATTCTAATGATCATTTAACACTGGATCTGGAAAATAAATTTTCAAAATAAATAAAACAACAAATAAGATTAGCTTTGAAGTCTGTGTAAACAAAATTGTCCTTCAAAATAAGGGCTAGTTGAGACCAAATCACCAAACTTAACTTTTATCATCCAGTTTTTGGTATAAAGAGAGAAAAAAAGAGATAAACGATAAATCATGCCAATGGAAACTATTGAGTTTGTTTTAATTTATCATGATATTTATTGATTATTGTGAAAGGTCTAATAATCAGTGTTTATCTTATCAGTACTCACATTTTGTTTGCAAACTTAGTGTAGTTTATTGAAATTTTGTGAGAATTTTAAGTAAAATTAAATGGAGTTTAATTTAATCTGCTCTGTACAAAACTGTAAACTGCATCAAAAAATCCAAATTACACTACAGAGAGATCAGTGATGAAGTTTTGAAGAGGTTTAAAGTAGATCTCACAATTATTTTAGTTGTCGATTATTCTGGCATTTGTTTAATTATATAAAAAAATTGACAGTTTTTGTAGATTTTTAATTTAAGCCTTTTTATACAATATTAAAAATACATCAGTGATGTGAATCATCAATTCAATTCATTTTTAAAATAAGAAAAATAAAGCATTCCTTTAGTGAATTTGAACTGGGTGAAGCTAAAACTATGTCACTCTTGGGAGTTTTGGGTTAAACATATTTACTGAAAGAGTTGTTGTTTTTTAATGAAAAATGTATATATGGCTTGTACATTTTTGACTTAATTACTGCTCTAAATATTTCTGACTTTTTGGGGCTGTTTGCTCCAGTTAATAATTTTATTTTTTTAAAAATAATCTAGCTCTTTTCATTTCACCTTCTGAAGTTCAAAGGAGTTGTAAACCTATCAAGAAAAACTAAAACTCCTTTTAGTTTGTCGCTGTAACATGAATCATTCCCATTTTAACCAGTTTGACCGTTCCTCTCACCAGAGTGCCGGTTCAGGTCTGTCCTCCATTCTCCCCAAACCCAAAAACCTAACAGTGAAGGAGACGGACCGACCTTTGATCCCTCACACGCTCACTAAGCGTCCAGACCCCAAAGCACCTAAACCCGGAGCTGCTGCTTCGGGTCTGATTGGTTCCAGTGCGTCTCCCTCCGCCATCAAAGCCGCGGCCAAGTCAGCGGCCCTGCAGGTGGCGAAGCAAATCGCAGCAGAAGACCAGAACAACGAGGAGGACATAACCCCTCAGAACTACTTTTCCCTGGAGGACAACTCCCAGCCTCTTCCCGACGTCGTCCCGATCGTGGATCCTGAGCCGGCGACCCCAGCTGAGCCCTGTCCTTACGTGGCCGCTGATGAGCCGGGACAGTCGAATGCACCTTTGGACTTTGGAGGGAGCCAAGAGGGAGCGAGCGCATGGGACGGTCAATACGACCAGTATCAGCAACCCATGGCCGGCCCAGAGGCGTTACCCGAGGTAAAACCAACTATTTATAGGAGCCAGCTCGCTTCAGACGCAGAGTAATGCAGTGTGTGCTCAATTCTTTACTGACACAATCTGACCTGAAATGTAGCATTTCTTTAGAGAATTTGAGCAGAGTGAAGCTATAACCGCCATCTGAGGAGTTTTGGATAAAACATATCGACAGACAAATGTGAATTTTTAGATTAATTTATGCTCTGAATGTGTTTTTTTTTTTCCAGCAAATTGCATTTTTTTTGAATATCTATACTCCAGTTAGCTATTAATCAATACTAAATTAGTTGCCGATTATTTCAGTAATTGATTGGATAAATCATTTCAGCCCTAAAGCCAACATTTTCTCAGTTTGTTGTAAATAAATTAATACTTTGGTCCCATCTATAAATATAATAAAGCTATACTTCAGGTGACTTTTGTTTTCATTTAAAGGGTTACTATGACGCGCCGTACTACCAGAACCCTGACCCAGAGTTAGCAGATGCCGAGCCGCCGGACAACTCTACCATGTTTGACGACGAAGGGGTGAGAAAGATTTGCTGTTTATTAATAAAACTGCCTTTCTGAGCCCATTTAAAGGCAGACTTCTAATACAAAACCACTACAAACTCCATGTCACTTGCCTGCTGTGCAGTTCATGCGGCTGCAGGGGAAAAGAAATCGAGGCAAAGAGGAAGTGAAGTTTCTGGAAATCAAAGGAGACGACCAGCTGAGTGGGAACCAGCAGTGGATGACGAAGAGCATCTCTGAGGAAAAACAAACCCGCCAGTCGTACAGCAAGGTGAACGTTTTGCATGGGCTCTGTGTGGTTTTGGTCAAAAACCACACAGAGTGTTTATTGGAAAAATACATAAAAATACTAGAAATAATGATGCATTTAATAACTTTAGTGCTTTTTGATGTTTCTGCAGAGAAGAGGAGAACAGCCTACAGGGCAACAGAGGCGAAAGCATCAGATAACGTATCTCATTCACCAGGTGAGCAGCTGCTGAATGACGCAAAGCATTTAAATAACAACTCTTGGAAAAATTAACCATAAAGGAGAAGTTTCATTGATCATAGTGTTTACATTGCCTTTTCACTTTAAAAAACACTTTTTTATCCACATTTTATGTCACAAGAGCACAAATTGTACCTAGCAGGGAAACGGATGGAGAATTATGCATATGGTTTTCTCTGTTTTAGCATTGAAACAACTTAGTTTCAATGTAGTTGTAGTTATCTTTTTAGATTTTTTATTTTTTAATCAAACAACAACTTCCAACAATTTTACTGGAGTAAAGCAGAGCTGGAATTCATCATATTTAATAGCAGTTCTTCACCATGTGCATTTCACCCGCTGCAATAACAATAAATTTACAAAATATTGTTTCCCTAATCTGTGTGAACATAGATTTTTAAGTCTTGCCACAGACTGTCACATTGATTTAGGTCCATACTTTGACTAGACCATTTTAGCACATAAATATGCTTTGATCTGCATGGGGATGGCGAGTTGTGGATGATTGGTAGTGTTCAGTTTTGGCCTCCGACCTAAACTGTAAAAGAGAAATACAGATACGCTCAAATGTTTTCGATGTTTATTTGTAAAAAATACTTGAAAACCTTATTTATGTTCTGTGTCAGTGCATCACATAAAATCTAATTGAAAATGGAAAAACGTTCACAGTATAAGTACTTCAAGCTTTTTTATCCCATTGTAAAAGATTCCTACAGATTAACAGATTAGCTAATGGTCCACGTGTGATTTATATATACATATACAGAGTTTCTGAATTTCTTTGGTTTGTTTCTTCCCAGGCGAAGGAACGTGAGATTGAGCTGAAGAACAACTGGGCAGAAAACAGGATGACCCGGCGTCAGACCCAGGCCAAATACGGCTTCTAGATCCTGTAGCTTTGGACTGCTGTGGCGTACAGACACATCGTATCCCAATTTACCGATCTCCAGATTTATCCTCTTCCTTTAGGAGCAAAACCTGTTTCTTTCTTCCTGATCTGCAGCCTGCAATGTCTTGAACTGATAATACTCTGTTTGATATGGTGTTACTCTGTCTGAATCCCGGTCACTCCTAGTAAAGGCTAAACCTACAGAGAAACCCAACCCGTGTTTTTAAGGTACCAGAACCACACATGTTTTTCCTTTGGATGTTTATAAAACATATTCATGGTATTTTCAAAGGTCTGATTTATTATTTTTGTTGTGCATTTGGTTGTTTTTAGTTACAATTTTAAGATAGAAAGTTGTGATGTAAAATATTCACTGAATCATCAACTAATCAGTAAATTATGCTACAATGACGACTTCGTCGAGAGCCAACCATGCGTTTAAATTTGGTCAATCTTTGTTGGAAAAAATAAAAAATCTTAAAAGATTTGGTCCCACCCCTCCAAAAGAAGAATTCTCAATTTTAATGTGAAAATTCTTGACTTTTTTGCCTCAGATAACATAGGCAAAAAAGATTTGCCTAAGATTTTTCTGAATATATTAGGAAATGGATTCAGAATTTCCTAATAATTCTTAGGTACTGGGGAAATAATTCTGAGATTTAAGCCAAAATTCTAAGGAAAAAAACCCTAAAACCCTTTTGTCAGAATTCTGATATTAAAGTCAGATTTCTGGGTTGTTGGGCTTTTATTTCCGGATTCTAACTTTTATCTCAAAATTCTGAGATTAAACTCAGAATTCAGGCTTTAATCTGTTAATTTGAGATTTGTTTTCTCTCTCAAATTAAGTAATTTTTTTTCCATGACGCTGTTCTGTAGCAAACATCTCAAGTTATTTAATTTTACAGGGAGTTCTAGAAATGTGTAAGATTTGTTTTCTTTACCACATTTCTTTCTTTTTCTTCTGCGGGTTTCAGTCGTTTTAGGTTCAATCTGAACAATTTGATCGCAGGATTGTTGGGAGAAAATGTGAACTTCAAAAGCTCAAACTAAAGTGACCAGATGGACACATTTGGATCTTTTCTTCTTGTGTTTTCACATCTTATGTGAACTATAGGAGCAGTTCTGTATATATTATTTTTCTCTGAAATGCCAGATAAACCCTCCATTAATAATGTGCTGGTTTTCTCCAGTAGCTTAGCGATGCTAACAAGATACCAGTAGGATTTCTTCAAAAGCCTGTAAATGTGAACGGATCCAACTCAACAGCAGATAAAAACCCAAATGTTATATATCAGCAGTAAAAGGTGAATTTGTAGTCAGAAAGGAATTTAAAGTTACAGAAGTTTAAATATATATTTGTTATGTTGAAACGGGACTAAATGTTAAATTTTTAATTTGCGTTGCAAAAAATCTCAAGCGCTCGCCCTGTTTTTGTTCACTTTATATAAGTGTGTAATTAAAATCCAATAAACAAGTTTTGAATTTTTCTTGTTTTCTTCCATTTTTAATGCCTTTTTGCCGTTTCTTAAAAGTGACATTATGCTTCCTTGAACAGATTAGGTCTATGTGCTGTACAAAACATATTCATTATATTTTTTTCCAAAAATAATTCTTGTACCAAAGTAAAAAGCCCTTTCTGCTTGGTTTATCCATACAGTGTAGAACTAATCTGCTTATTTTTTAAATAACCAATTAATACATGGATAAGAAAAAGTGCTTAAAAGATTTTAACAGTATTTCAACAAGGTGCAGCTAAAACAGCCACTAGAGGATTTTTTGGTAAAACATATGTAGAGTATTTTTTACTATCTTAAATGCAAAATGCATTGATCTTTTGGTAAATTTTTGGCTTATGTAGTGTTCCGAGAATGCTATTCTTTCAGCAAATGGCCATTTTTTTGTCTATATATTGCAGTTAACGATTAATCAGGATGAATTTTGTATAATTATTCCACACTGGAAAATTTCAGCTCAAATACATCATTAAAACCCAGAAATCAATTAAAAACTCCAAATGAAACATCTTTCAAGGAAAATTGTCACCCTAGTAAACAGTAAGCTTTTATTTTCCATAATGAAGAACAAATTTACTGATTCCAAAGTGAGATAAAGATTTATTCCTACATATTGTATTTTTATTTAGCGATATAAAAACCATTAGCTTGGTATTTCTTAAATATTTGGGAGTCATTTACTTTTGATCAGAGTTTCCAGTCGGCGGTGATGTTGATCCCTGCTGGGTTTGGACGGTTGTTGAGTCTTTACCGTCTTCCGCTTCCTGCGCGTCAGAAACGGCCGTTAAAATGGCGTCGTCCTCCTCGGCGTCGGCCTGTGAGTCTCGTTCGGCCGCCAGCAGCTTCCGTTGCGCCCGCAGCTGCGTCTGGTGGACCGCGGACTGATCTTCGTACGGCAACAGGGAGATAGGAATGCGAACTGTGTCCATCCCATTAACCTGAAAGACAGGCGGAGACGCAATTTATAGATTAATGATGAGTTAATCTAAAATTGACTGATCTCGTTTATCAATATGCGGCCAACGTATTTCCATAGTATAAAGGGCTACATTTTTCATAATATGCTACATTTTAATATTATTTTGTAACAACTGCATTAGATACCGACTGAATAAACAGAAATTTGTTTTTTTGCATTATTAAACCCAAGATACATATTACAAAATACAACATACAAAGAACCACTTACGTAGCTGAAACGAATACAATATGTGAAATACTGCAGCTCGGCTGAAGGAGCGCCATTAAGCAGAAACGTAAGGAGTTTATGTCGGGTATTTATATTTTAAAACAGAACCGGCTAAAGTGCATTTTTTCCTGTTCTGGTACGGCCCCGCCGCCATCTTTGTTTCTGTTTCAACGGCTCCGCTTAAAGATGACTAGCTGCGCCCTCTGCTGGACGGCGGCCAAACTACAACACTAAAACAAGGTTTAGGGCGGACTTTATCAGTTAATCGATTGAAACTAATTTTAATCTAATAACCTATTAATCGACAAGTAATCGTAAGTCAGTTGATTATCTGTATTCCTAATTCAAAGGCAAAGTAAGCACATTGTTGATGTATTTTAAAGCAAAAAAAGGTAACTGTCCAGAAGTTACTGTAAAAAGTACAGAAAACAAAAGAGAGAAACTCACTGTAATATCACACCAGTACTCTCCCAGTTCCTTTATTGGCTCAAACGGCAGACTCAACGCATGAGGCGGAACAACAATTCCCAGCTGAAGGGGTGTGACAGAAACAAGAACAAATCCACTGCTTATATTCTCAAACAAGTTATTTTGTACACAGTCATTCATTCCAACAACCCATGAAAGAACTCTTACTAGGCCGGGACAAAATATCAAACCACAGTAGTCCCCAATGTATAATTGTGTGCAAAAATCATGCCTGCAAAAAGCTGTTTGAATGCCATATTTTAACAGGTTAATATATGTCATGTGCCTTGCATTTACATTTTGCATACCAATATTACATTTGACCACCTTGAAGAAGTGCCCCTGCTTTTCATGCACACACCTTTCCACACTGATATTGCAATCGGTTGTTTCAGATAAAAAAAACAATTAAGACCTCATTGGGTCATCATTATCAAATCAACATGGAAAGTTTTAAACCTTTTTCTTGGCTATTTCAGTCCTCAGACCTACATCCTGTAGAAAAGCTGGAGAAACAGAGGACTGACTGTTGTCCTCGTGGCAAAAGGTGATTGATTTGATTATTAATTAAAGATTAGCAGCTTCAGTTATAGCTTAATTTATTTAAAAATTTCTTTACCAGTGTTGCCAACAACAGCGAATAGTGGTGCATGCAAAATAAAAGTAGACAAACCTTCTTTTCAAACTGTCTGCAGACGACTTCTTTAGTGAGCTGGAAGTCGTCAGACAGCGTTTTGATGATTTTTAGCTTGGATCGCTTAAGGAGCTCAACTGTCTGTAAATTTAAAAAAGTTGGAAAACATTCAGAAAAAACAGCTTGTTTTACAACCCAGTGTTTTCAGTCAGACATAGGAGCAATTCTGCGTAAATGAAACATAAGTGCCAAATAAACTCACCATTTGTCCTGTTCTGGTTTGTAATCTCTGATCTGGTTGTCCCTCACGCAGAAGCTGTGTATAAATAAATTAAATGACAATGAATAGCTATATTTTACCATTTAAAATGTAAAATAAACTGTTACGTTTAGTACGCACTCTCAGCTCCTCAGCAAACATCTGTTTATTCTCCGGTGATGGATAAACGGCGAGGCCTTGGGTCAGCAGCTTATTTCGCCCGATGGACTTCTTCACAAATACGGTATCGCCTCTCCCACCGAGTTCTGTTATTTTAAACCAAAGGAGGAGGTTTTAATATAACATTTGACTTTTTAAAAGTAATTTAGCATCAACGTTGGGGGTGGTAGACACTCACTTTCTACAGTTTGGGTGAGAATGAGCTCCATCTTCTCCTTGGGAGCATGTTTGGTATCCTCCACTAGCTTGTAGACTCTGTGTCTTCGGGGGTAAAGCCTCGGCGGACTGCCCTCTTTGGACAAAGGGACCTGCCACCATCGCTCCACTATAACCGTGTGCTGTGGACATTATTTAAATGACTTCAGCTGTCTTCACATTAAGAAAATACATTAAAACATCACAAACAGGCAGGAATATCCTGAATTTAAATCAGAAGGCAGCATGGAGAAATAATCAGTTAATCAAGTTTATCTGTGCAGCACATTTCAGCAACAAGGCAGTTTAAAGTGCTTTATATTGTGAAAACATAAAAACATCATATAGTCGACAACATAAGAACTGAGAGAAGAGAATCAAACGAGATCCAGAGTTCGGACAGATTCTCCATTTCAAAACTGAGAACTTTTCCAGAGTCAGATGCCAGAAGTGGAAGTTTATTTTAATTGAACTAACTGGAGACTTTTTGTTTATATCAGTATATTGAAGTAATGAGAAACTTGGTTTAGTAATAGTTTCAATATATCAACATGACAAGCTTTATTTCTGAAATAATTGTATTATCTTGAGAAAAAAAAAAAAGCAAAAGCCCATCATTTCGTATGATGGAAAGTTTAATCATGTTGAAATTAAACTCAATTCTTACTGTATTAACAACTTCACAATCTCAATGTGTTAAGATTATAAGATTTTAATGTTTAGTTTGTTATGATCACAGTTTCATAATGTCAATTAATTGAGATAAGATTACAAGCTCGTTGTGCTCTAACAATTACCTACTGTAATTATCTCAAAATAACTTGACCTCAATCTCATAATGCTGAAATACTTTTTTTGATTAAGACCACTTGATATAAAACTTTCATAATTTCATTCGTTTAAATAAAAAAAGACCTCATGCTTGTCATTATCTTTCATAAAAGTTTTATGTAAAAATAAGATTTAAAACTGCATTTTTGAAGATATCTACATTTTCATAATCTCATCTTTAGTTGTCAACAATTTCATTATCTCGTAATATCAAAATAACAATAACATGGTTGTTTTGTTGTGACCAAATGTATTTCTGGTGGTTTTTGTCATGTTGTTTATGTCAATGTATCTGAAAACTGTCAGGTAAATTTAAAACACTAAAGCAGATTTAGAAAAAAAAAAGTCAAAGCCCGATAATAAAAAAGTGTGGCTCATGGATTGATAAAGGTTTGGCATTAATAAAAGCATCATAAACCTAATTGGTTTAGCGGTGATGTATATGTAGGAGGTTAGATTTTCAAACTGACCTGAGCAGGAGTCAGGGAGAAGCTCCGGACTGCAGGCTGTCTCAGCAGAACCTGAAGGGCGAAGCGGCCGCAACTAAACATGTTGGTCCAACACCGAACTGGGAACCAGGGCCGCCAGTAACCTCACCGATACCGGTCCCTCAGAGCTTCACCCGGCCCTCGGATCCAACACCGACCACACTAACTAACCAATAAGCTAAACTCTGTTAGCCATGAGTGCTCTCACTACTACAAACATGCGTCGGTTGAGTGAGGTAACAGCAGGCGGCAGTGCGCCATCTATCAGACTGGAGGAGGTACTACAGGTACTTATTTACTTAATTTATTGGAAAATGTGTAAGAAAATCAAGAAAACTTAGCATTTAGATTAAATGAAAATTCATTTTACACATTATATTCCCTAATAATGCTCTCATTAAACGTTATAACCAAACTCCTTAATTTATTGGACTTGGTTGGTTCGTTTTGTCTATTATAATCCATGACAAATATAAATCAAATCTATGCAGACAAATTATTACCATAATAATGAATGCTATTTAAAACTGAGAGTGAATTATCTATTTATCCAATAGTTTTTATATTACACTATTTGTTCAAAATGTTCACTTAAAAAAAAAACTTTAAACAATTAACATCCCTATCCAGGTTATTGTTTCAAAATAAAAATTGGATGGACAGATTTTCATTGTCATTCAAACCTGGAAAATACTTAATTAAGTTGTGTATTACTCCAAAACATAGTTCCCAATACGTAGAACCGGAAGTGATCCGCGCCATCTTGGTAGGCAGAGAAACGCTACATTAGCTAAGCAATTTTTTTCAGTTTGGCAGTAAGTACTACAGTAAATATCTCTATTTCATAGTATTACACAGATGTGGTAGAGAACTAACAATTTGTAATCGAGTAATGGTTGTAACTAACTTATGCTACGGTATTTATAAGTTAGATGAGGTGAGAGCTAGTTCTAAGCTTGTGGGTTGTTTATTGTTGTCATAGCAACTGCCTACCAAGATGGCTTTCAGCTATAAAGTTTCCCGAAGTGTGACGTCACATGAAAACTATAAATAAGTACTTCTTGTTTTGTCAAAATTGTAAGGTAACTTGGGTGCCGTGGTGGTGTAGGGGTTAGCGCGACCCACATTTGGAGGCCTTGAGTCCTCGACGCGGCCGTCGTGGGTTAGACTCCCGGACCCGACAACATTTGCCACATGTCTTCCCCCCTTCCTGTCAGCCTACTGTCTAATAAGGGACACTAGAGCCCACAAAAAGCCCCCTGGTGGGGAAAAAAAATTTGTAAGGCAACTCAATCAAATCCAATCTTATAAATGCCATTAATAATCACTCAGCATTCAACCTTCCCATTTATAGCCGTGCTTATAGTCATATTTTGAATGTCTGGTGCACTTTCACACAATGTTAGCAGTATGAAAGAACATTTTTACACCACCTGAAAAGATTATAAAATCAAAACTGTAAGTGCGTTAAAGAATCTTGTCAAGGACAGTACGATATACAAAGATTTCAAACACATACAACCAAAAAAATAAAATTACAATGACGATGGAGTACTGCAGAGTACTTTTCTAGTAATATGGGTTGAAAATTGCAGTGGGGTTAAACTGGGCCACATTAGAGATAAGAAAACAATGACGAAGCATGTTGCAAAAAGTTACCAATTTGTAACCAGGTCAGCCTCAGCAGAATAACAGATTTTTTTTCTCAACATTTTGCATTTTAAACATCTGGTGTCTCATCATATTTTGACTTAAAAATGTTGAGTTTTTGTAGGTGTTACGCTGTAATGTGAAGAAGATTTGATATCTGATGAGTTGACCCACAGCCTGCAGAGAACAACAGATACTGAGTTGATGTTGAGGGAATAAGCTATAAAACACAAATTAACTTATTGTAAAAACATGTTTTTAGAGAAACAAGCAGGAATAAGGCATGTAGGGTGGAATTTCTGGCAACGGCTACCAAACGTTTTTCTATCTAGTGTACAAGCTTTAATAATGTCAAGAAAAAAAGCAAAAAAACAGAAATCTAAACTACCAGCAGTGCAAGAATAACCTCCTCAATCACTTTAAGACCTGAACCCTGATTTAAGTCACACATCCCCGGCTGCTGGTTCGCGAAAACTGGTTGCACCATAGAAGCTCTTGCGGTCTGGCAGCAAGTGGCGTCCTGCAAATACGGTGGTGCAGCAGGTGAGCAGAGCCATGCAGCAGCCGCAAACAAACACCAGGGCCATGGCGACCCACAGCAGCGTGGTCACAACAAAGGCGAACTGGTAGGTTGTCTTGTGGCAGTATGGACCTTTACCAGAGTAGTTAGGAGGGTAAACTGCATAAACCCACGAGGAACCTAGAGGAAGAATGCACAAGAAGATAACATGCATGAGATTTTAATCAGTTGAGCGGTTAGAACTAGAGAAATGCAGTTGCTTTCCAAATTTTACTGCTGTTCATGTTTTGGATTTCTGAAACTAAATTTAAAAAAGATGCATTTTTGCAAGAATAATCTCTGCAGGCAAACATGAATTCTGCAAAACCTGGACTTATTTAACCAATAAAATACCTGAGTACCACTTCTGTTTTCCATTTTTGCGGCTTGAAATCCACACTGAATGTAGCTTTGTGCTAAATTAATGGATAACATAAAAGAGATTTATAGGAACCAACCATTTCTCAGACAATGAAAATAAAAAGCACTAAGAAGCCTTTGGCTCTAGCAATGAGGTAGGAGATGGATATAGTCAACAGATTATTTCTGGATGTTACAATTTAGAGGTGAGTCTGAAAAAACCTCCAAGATTTCTACCATGATCTGTTGTCATTGAACCTAGCTTATTGCTGATCTCTCCTTCTTTTTAAATTTTTTATTATTAATAATTGGACCAAAAACACTGACTTATGTCTTTGCTTCATTAATCTGGAAAAGTCCTGAATCACTGACCAATCGCCTTGATATCAAGGACATGCTGGAACATAATTCAGCATCGTGACGACAGAAATATGAAGGTTTTGTCTCAGCACACACGTGGAAATAAATGTTGTTGTTGGGTGGTTGTATGGATGCTGAATAAAAGTGAGACGAGATCAGAGCCTTGAGGAATTCCACATTTGCTTTTGTCAGTAAAATATTGACTTAAAAATATTTTTTGATAAATATACAACTTTACAAATAAAACTCTGAGTATCTGAAATTCTATTAAGCAAGAAACTTGATTGAAATTATGTTTTTTAGCTCTAAACACTTTAACTGTTGAGAAGAAAGCTTTTTTTTTTTTTTTTTTTAAAAAAGCAGTCAATTTTATCAAATGTATTTGTCTCCTGTATTATTTTTTAAACAGAATGAATAAATTAAAAATAGCTGCAGTTTTAATCTTAACTTCCAACTGTACTCCAAGTGAATTATTGCTAAATATCACAAAATAACACTAACGCAAAGGCACTCAAGCATTTTTAGCACATAAAATCAGAAAGCACCTTAATGCAAAGAGGTAAACATTCCCCTCACCTGCTATCAACCAGGCGAAGCTGAAGATGTGCAGGAAGGTCATGCAGGCCAAGCTCAGGATGTGAAAGGCTCCGTCTTGGTAGCCGCTGGTGCAGTAGGTGAAAACCAGAGACAGGAGGCTGCTCGCTCCCAGTACCACCAGGTAAATGGGAATGTTGGGCTGCACGGTACAGTGATGCATGTGTGTGGCACCTACACAGCAGCTGCAAACGTTACACCTTTATCTGCTCAGAACTGGAAGTGTAAGTAGAAAAGTTAACCCACCCAGTCCGATGGCTGCGATCATCACCATCCACCAAATCATGTTCATCACAACTACAACAGCAAAGAAGCAGAGAGATTAGAAACTTTTATTTAAATTATATTCTGAAGTAGCAGATGAGCGGCTTACCAGTCGCTGCAATCAGTCCGGCACTTTGAGGTCTGTTGTCCATTGTTAGAAGTTGGATTTGACTCAACTGAGGGAGTTTTACCGCAAAAAGAAAACCTTTAAATCTTCTTTCTTCTTCTAGGTTAAGACTTCTACATGGGTTGGTCTTAGCACATTGACAAGTGACACCGTTTACTGTTTAAACAGGATGTGAAGTCACTTGGTTGAAACATTTCAACCACTATTTTGCAACAGCCTCTGCTTCAAAGAGGAAATAATGATAAAATCAAAAACTCTCATCTGATGCAAACAAATTAGCATCCAAAAATATGGCTCAACCACTCCAACGGAGGCCTCTCTTTTTCTTGCAAGTCTGACTTTTTAGAAAACAGAGAGGCTCACCTGTATTTCAACAAGTCTACAACCAATTTAATTAAAAATCAGCTGCAAACCCACAAAGTGTAATTTCCCGTGGTCTGATATCTTTCTGAAGAATAACTGGCTGCTAAGACAATCAAACGACTGATGCATAAACTTTGTGTTTAGAGAATTATGAAGAACTAAAAGGTGCATTATGTTAAAGTGGAAAATAAACTTTGCGTTTTTTATTGACACTTTTCCAAAGGAGATTAAATTAAACACATGTAGAGTCTTCTTACTAATTTGGTGCCCTCTAGTGGTGGTTGGTTGCACTGGAATTTATTTACAGGTTTCAGAGTTAATAGGGGAAGAAATGCTTTCTAAACTTGTCAGATTTTTATTTGTTGAAATATTTCAAAAACCAGAGCTGCACTTTTTCACAGCTGGTGGCACTGTTGCCTTGCAGCAAGAAAGTCCTGGGTTTGAATCCGGGTCTCTCTGCGTGTTCTCCCTGTGCATGTATTGGTTCTCTCTGGGTACTCTGGTTTCCTCCCACAGTCCCAAAACATGACTCTTAGGTTAACTGAACGTGTGTGTGTCTCTCTGTGTTGTCCTGTTTGGACTGGACACCTGTCCAGGTGTAGACGATGGATGTATTGATTTTAAAAACCCTGGCTCACTGCTTAACATTACACTTGTTTGTGTTGGTGTATGTCATAAAAATTCCTAATAAAATACCTTAAAAGTTGTGATTCTGATGCACAATTTAACATTTTTCACAATTTAAACTCCTTCCATGTATTCTGTTTAAATATTTTGTGTTGTTCTTTTCCTATTTATTACTGAGTAGTTCTTTGTTTTTTTTTTGTTCTTTTTTTAATCATAGTTATTCAATGTTTCTACTTTATTTTGCCCAACTTTTACTATTACTCACTGAAATACAAAGAAAGCAATATTCTATTATATTCTAATCGTCAAGGTTTATTAGATGAGGTATTAGCCCAACTTTTCTAAACAGCAGAGGAACTCAATAAGATTGGAAAAATGGATCATAACAGGAGATGAAAGCACAAATAGCTTAAACAATTTCATTTATTTGCATGAGGTCTTGTGTTCAAAATCAAAATAAAATTTACTGGGGTTTTTTCCCCAAAAGCTAAAGAAAACATTTCTCTTTTTTTTACCTGTCATTTTATTAATGACAGGTAATGACTAGTGAGTATAAAACAGTTTTGGTTTAAAAGTTTATATAATTCTCTGGGCTGCTGTTGTTAGAAATCTACTGAATTTTTACAAACTTCTGAGTTTGGGTCAGTGATTAGCTGCAAAATGCTTGGCCATGTACCTGAAATAAAAAATTGCATGTTTCACATCTGTTTTGTTGGTTTTCGCAACCTCTCTCAGTTGGAAATTAATGATGGTCTGGATGATAGGAGCAGCTGGGAAGTCCATGCATATGATTCCAAGGCGCTGGTTCTGGTCGGTCTTGGCCTGCAGGTACTCGTACAGCTGTGGGTTGATTCCCTTGGCGACAGCTCTGGGGTGGGCGAACACACCAGCTCCACTGGTGTAGGTTAGAAAAATCTGAGCCATATTTCCTGACGGTGTGGCCTCCAGATGTTTGTAGACACTCTGCCACTTCTCCTCCAAATTCAGCAGAGAGGGAACCTGCAGGCGGCAGCCAACGTACATCACTGGAAATACTTACAACTACAATTTATTAGGCTACCATGAACCTAAATTTACATTTTTGATAAAAAAAAAAAATAGATGCTTTCTCCTCTCCTTTTTTAGTTTCACAGCCATGTTTGTCTGATTCTTGTTGGATTTAGAATTTAATCTCATTGGCCAATAAGAAACTAGTCAATAACTATTGAAGTGACAAAATCTGGTTTAAAACCAACAATATATCATAGCCATTCCTGTGGAAAACGTCTAGACAAAAACAGAAACAAAACACCCCTCATACCTTCCAGGCATCAGCTATATCCAGGGAACCGTAGCGCATTCCCAGATCTGGGCCGGTAAAATCCTGCAGGATGATGAGCTTCCCTCGGGCCTCAGCCATGGTCGGCACCAGCCGGCTGTGCCACAGCAGGTCCCAATGGCCGTAGCGATGGATGAAGTCGACCACAGCGCCGTAGATGTTATTGGTCTCACTGAACTCTTCTTTCACACGCATCAGCACCGTCTCACTTGGGTATTCGTGCAGGAAGTCAAACACGCCCTCTAGCACATGTCCAAAGTGAGCCCACTGGTAGGAGACTCCGTGGTGGATGGTGAGATTCCCGTTGACGTGACGCACGCGGACATCTAGAAAACGGACGCCGGCTCGGAGCTGGGAGGCCAGGCTCCAGGTCTGACACTCTGCGTAGACGCCGCCGTACAGAGACATGGTGTTGTGGGTTCCTGGCATCGTGACAACAGACAGTGGCTGGTCATCAGGGATGCTGGCCATCCAGGAAGGGTTCAAGAACTCAGGGTTTGGAGTGTCGTCATAGTCGGGCCTCTGGATTGCTCCAAAACTAAACCCGAAGACTCTAAAAACAAAATGAACCCGGTTCATTATACTGTCCAGGCACGTAGCAACTAAGTGGCATTATGATGTCACCAGGTGACGGATGCTTGGAAAAGATAAATGTCTGGATGTGCCAAAACGTTCTCCAGCTGAACAGAAACAAAATTGAAGTTATTATTTTTGGACCTAAAGCGGAGCGATCTAGAGCCATGGAGTCCAAAGTCGGTCGTCGAGAGTCGGCATTCTGCATGTTTTAGTTCTCTCTCTAGTGGTAGTAACAACCTTTTCTGCATGTCAATGTTCTTCTTAAGCCTTCTAATGAGCCGTCATTGGATCCAGGTGCGTTAAACCAGAGAGAGAACTAAAACATGCAGGATGACGGCCCTCAAGGACCAACTCTGGGCACCACTGATCTAGAATCAATGCACAACTACAACTAAAAACCAGCAATCAGACCTGAAACCTGGAGTAGTGATGGACTTCAAAGCCACATAAATAGAAGTCGGCCTTCTATCACCTGAAGAACCAGGATTAAAGGACTAATGTCTCAGTGAGATCTAGAGAAACTCATCCATGCTTTTATCTTTAGTACCAAATCATCAATCCTCCAGCTGCAGCTGATCCAGAACGCTGCTGCTCGTGTTCTGACTAAAACCAGGAAGATAGAGGACATCACACCAATTTTAAAATCCCTACCCAGGATCCCTGTAGCTCAGAGAATAAACTATTAAATACTGCTGTTAGTAAATAAATCACTGAACGGCTTAGCAACACAATACATTCAAGATGTGATGTTGTATCAACCGTCCAGACCTCTCAGGTCTTCTGCCTCTGATTCTGGTTCTGCTCTGCATCCAGAACAAAACCTGGAGAAGTAGCATTCAGTGTTTATGCACCACAAATCTGGAACAAACTTCCAGAAAACTGCAAAGATGCTGAAACACTGAGATTATGACATCTAGCATCATACTGGCATTATGGCTGCGACTAACAATTATTTCAGTAATCGATCATTATATTAGGAGAAAGAGGAGAAAGATTGCAAGATACCAGAGGGTGGCACAAAAAGTAGCAACATCTCAAACAATCAGATTAGAAATGAAATCTTTGGCACACTGGTCAATAATGAACAAATGAAATGAATAAATGGACAAACGATTCAGTCAGATTAGTTACAAAGTAGCTCAAGGACAACAAGGCAGTGTTTTGGAGAAGCCATTACAAAGCCCACAGTCTGACAGAATCACTTTTTATGCAGTGTGTGTAAATGTCAGGATGTGTGTGGTGAGGTGGTGAGGCAGACGCCGGAGGCCCAGGTAAGATATGGAATGAAGATGATTTAATGAAAACGAGGAACAGAAAGTCCAAAAACAGTCCAAACACCTGGCAGCACAGCAGAGCGGAATACAGAGGCTCAGCACTGGTAGCAACAGGGCTAACGAAGGACAGCAGACAACGGACTGACGAACATCAGACGAGGACCCGACGAGGAACACAGGACACAGGTGGGACTAAATACACAGAGGGTAATCAAGGGAACGAGACACACCTGGGAATAATCAAGGGGAGACAGGACAACACGGAGAACACCGAACTAGACATGAATACACAGAAAAACTCGAAAAATAAACACAGAAAAACACAGATCATGACAGTAAATACATGCCATTATCAAAAAATATATTTCAGAACAACAATAATTATAAATATGCACCATAGAAGGATTATGATTGTTTAACTTTGTGTTCCCTGTGTCAGTGTGTGGCCTGTTTGAGGGTCCTCACCCCAGCAGGAGCACCAACAGCTGGAACATTTTCACCGATGTCGATCCTTTTCCTGTCCTAAAAAACAATACAGCGAGAAAAAAAAGAATCAGAAAGCTAGCATTCAATTTGTTATGATTCTCAGTAAAGGACAAGATGTCTAATTAAAAACGGTGGCTCGCCTACATTTAGTGTCCATTCAATAATCAAACAGTTTGATCCTGGTTCAAAGCCAGCTCAGCATTTTGCTCACCCATACTGACCACTTCAATGGCCGACTTAAACCCTCCTAATCCCAAAAAACTGAACGCACTGCTGAGTCAAACATGCTGCTCAGTTCAATAAAGTTCATACCTGAAACTGCGGGTTCAGTCCAGTCGGTCCGGCCCAGTTTCCAGCGGACACAGCCAGAGTGTCAACCCGGGTTTTGTAGTGAGAAAAACTGCAGAAGAGCAGCTGAGCTGCAGGTTGTAGCGCAGAGGGGAAAACACATGAGGGTGGGGGCTGAGAGGCTCACAAAATACCAGTTTCTAAATGTATAATAGTTTTAAAATTACTTATTTATATATAATATTTTTAAAATCGACCAGGTTTTACAATTTGCACATCAAAACTTTATATGAAACTATAAAAACATGTTTATTTAACCTGTCCAGGTGTCAAGTGCTGATTAAACAAGAACAGAAATAGCTGGATTTTTGCTCAAAATAGAAACTATTTACACACGTCTACCGCAGCTGACTGTTTTCTCACTGTTTTTTTTTTTTTTATCATTATAACGCATAAAAGGAGGAATTTGATAAGGTTTGGAATTACAGTGCTTCACAAAAGTAAACTAACCTGTTGAATTTTGTCACGAATTTCAATGTATTTTGCTGGCAACAAAGTAGCAACCATTTGAGAAGCAGAAGAAGAAAGAAAAATGATAAAATATGAAACGTTGGGTATGCTGGAATAAATTATTTTAGATGTTTTGAGCTTCATCTCACTGAACTCTGACCAGCTTGACTGCATGATGCTGCCACCACCAGGTTTATCTCAGTAATGCTGTGTTCAGGTTGTATTCGTTTCATTTTATTTATTTCGAACAGACAAAAAGTAAAAACAGAAAAAATAATAATAATCATGCCCATTGACATGAAATTTTACATAATTTGTTCGAAAAGGAAGAAATCTTATTTCCTGTTCCTCTTATACTCAAGAACCAAATAAACTCCTAAATTACACTTAAACTTACATTCTCATGGTTAAATGTACAATTATTTATACATTTTTAATATCGACAATATAAAAAAAGGCTCAACCATCTAAAACAACATATTGATGTGCACTGCTAATGTAAATCTATTTTACAAAAGTCATTTTGTAAAATAAACAAGACATAAATATGACAAATTGATTATTTTCAAACAGACTAAAAGTTCACAGAGTGCAGAACAACGGATCTTTTTTACTTTCCCAAAATGCAGATGCAAACACATTCTCAGAAAACAAAAAAACGAGTTGATTTCCTTCTGAGTAAAAAAGAAAATTCAAAGACTGCAAATAAAATTCCCTCAATAAGAAGCAAAATGCATCTATGAATACATCTTTACTGCTAATTAAACTAATAAAACCAAAATTTTAAAGGTTATTTTTTTCCACACAATATTTAAAATAGTTTCCTCCCAAAGACTGAACTGTCATGTGTTGAAGAAGAAAGACTGACAACAGAAAGGAGTGTGTGTTTGGTGTGTGTGATATCTGTTTCCCGTTTTTATCTCAGATCATCACAGTAATTTAAATATTACACAACAACCTTCTCCAGTTATGTAATGTCATGTTTAGTCAGTTGCTAAAAAAGTTACAGATCCAAACTGAGCAGAAATTCCTATAGTTTGGGTTAAAAAACTATAATATGTGTTTATGGTGCTATGAACGTTTATATTTTGAGCAAACATTACAGTGATTTTGCACAAATTGCTCATGTGTCAACTTTTTAAAGTGTCTGCTTCTAAGATCAACATTTAAATGAATGAAATAAATTGATTTAACACATTCTTTCTCAAATTAAAAATTAAATTTCGCAAAACATAAATGCAAAGACAGCCTTAAAACCGTGTTGATTTCCTTCTGAATTGATAAGAAAAAAATTCAAAGACTGTAAATAAAGTCAACGTAGAAGGAATACATTTATGTAAAGATGTAATGGATAATTAAAGTATGTACAGTAAATATTTCTACCTTTTCTGTAAACAAACTAACACTGTTCTTGTCTGGTCAACCAAACTGGTTATGAAGGTGTGGCTGGAATGTTTTACATTTGGAGGAAGTTCAATAATCCAGTTGGTGCAGGAAAAGGATAAAAACTTTCTTTGAGTCCACATGTTTACACACATTTTATAGAAATATAAACATTTTCCTTGCTATCTGAGATTGAATCTGACTAAACGTTTTTCTGTAATACGTAAGTTAGGATTACCAAAATAATATGTTTGTAAAATGTCTGAATGATTGCTTTAGTAATTGGTAGAACTGTCTGTGATTTCAGCCACACTTTGGATTTAAGCTTTTCAAAGTAGTTTGCAGAACTGGCGTACCTGAGTCAGGTATTTAGTAGATGGTCTAAAGATACTAACAAAACCTTTTCAACTGCGTTATGAATTTGTTTTGGACTGAGATGAAAACTTTGCGAAGGCCACTCCATCGTTAAGCCATTTTGTAATTAATTTGGTTGTATCTTTAGCGTATAGCTATGTGTTTTTTTTTATAATGCTTCAGTATTTCCACATGATGATCTGTTTTGTTAAATTCACCAGTCCCTGCTGCAGCAAAACAACCCTGCAACATGATGCTGCCACCACCGAACTTCACAATTAGAAAAAGGTTCACTGGAATATGTTTTTAAGTGAGTGAGTGTATTTGGAAACTGTAATTTGACTTTTTGTTTCAGATGGTGTAATGGCCTCTTCCTCACTGAGACACTGTCTGACCAGCAAGTCTTTTTGCTTTAGTGAGCATATTATGTATCGTACATAAACTACAGTGCAAGACAGGCATTCTTCCAGAAAAATAACCTGTTCTCCTTTACTTGCTGTTAGACAAACTATCAGTTGTTTTATTAGGAAAAGACAGGCTTTCTTCCAGAAAAACCTGCTCTACTTGCTGGAAATCAAACTATAAGTTGTTTCATTTTCTGTTTGTTTTTTATATTCATATTTAAAGTTAGTTTCTTCTTACAAGCAGAAACCCTTATTTAAAAAAAAAATGACATTCACAAATTTTACTAGAAGGTAGTGCATTCAGCAGTGCTTGTGAAAAAATAATAATGAAGAGGCACAAACAAAAACAGATGAAAAAGACTATTTAAATATAAACATATCTTACAATCTGAGAAAAACGTGTTGGAGTTATCACAGTTTTAGGCTTTATTTTTGAGACATTTGAATTTTTAGCCAGGGAACTGTACTTTAATAAACATAAGTGTAATTTAACATACAGAACTAAGAATTTTTCCTGTCATCAAGTCAAAGTATTAATCCTTAGCAGATTATATTGCTATCTGTTCTTCTGTAGCCCTCAGGATTGGGATCCACATCATTTTAAATCAACGTACTGCAACAAAAACCTTTATCATGTCATTAATTCATTCATGTATTTGTTATAAATAAATAGAAATAAGGGGAAAAAATAATAAAATAAAAGGTCATGTATTATTTAAGCAGCAGATTAACTTTTGTGTATTTTAACTTGTTTTTTGTTTATCATTTTGTTTACTTTGTGTTGATGTAGTTAGAAATAAAATAAAATCACAGACTTATTTTACATACATAAAAGTCCATTCATAGAAATAAAGTGTTTAGTCTATTCTCATTGTAGTGCTCTGTCACATTTTTAAAAATGACGTCAATCCCATAATTAAAAATGAAAAGAAAGCATGCACAAATGTATGAGGAGAATTTTAATGAGCTCTTAGATCAGAAAAAGTATTTGTCCACATGTTACTAAGAATGTTTTGCTTTCATTTCTCTTTACTACGAATTTCCTTGGTGTATGGTTACTCAGGTAAGGTATGAGGGTGGGAGATGAAGGTCAAAAAGCCTGTGGTTAGAACTCCAGTGACGCAGATGAAGGAAGTCCTCCTCAACCAATCAGAACAGGACATGCTCCAGCCACTTCCTGTTGCTTATACCCTTATTTGGCAATGAGGGGTTGGCTTTAGCTAACTGGTGTGGAAAATGGTGGAAAGGAGAGTCAGACAGCGGCTGTAGTTGGACGGGATACAAACAGTTTTATCTCTGGTGAGTAAACACGGCGGGCCTTTCTGTCTTTTTATCTCTGATCTGAAGGATTTTTAGGATCTTTGTGTGATAGCTGGATCCAGCTGGGAACTGCTAGGATCGTGACAGGTTCAGTCATGTTAAGCAGCAGGAAATCAGGAAATGGGAGCTTGAGAACAAACGCATCTAGAGATTCACATTAAAAATGGAAATAAAACAGCCACCCGAGGCTGTTTTAGGATGATAAACAACTTTCGTAGAAGGTCATTAACCTGCCAGCATTTTTCTCGTTTCCAGTTCGGCTTGTGTTAGTAGAGATGGAGACACACCTACTGTTGTTTCTGAGTTATTTTTCCAGCAGAACAAGACTGAGCGGGATGATTAATGTCACAACTATGACAGAGATCCAATACAGAGATTTGTGCTGAGGCCCCAATAATTTAGTTTAGTCTGTATAAAATAATACTAGAGACCTTAAAAAAGACTGCCTCTTTCTGGTGAACTATTAGCATGTATGTTAGCTATTATATTATATTACATTTTAAAACACAGTGATGGAAAATATTCAGTCTTGATGTTAGTTTTTAGGGTAAATATTGCAATAAAATTCTTAAATGGAGATGAAAACTGTTTCCAAATGTCTGATGGACTATTTTGTTGGGCAAGCAAATCAGTTGATTTTTTAAAAATTTTTATTTTACTTCTAATTTTACTTCTACACCTTTGAGTTGATTTTTAAAAATCCTTTAAAAATGTGCTCCTCATCAGGTAAAGTAAAAATTATGTTCTACAATCCAAACTTCAATAAACTATGGAAATGAAAAAAAAAATAAATAAATAGCAGATCACACATTAAGATGCTTGTCTTCAATGAAGAGAGTCCTGAAGCTGAAAACTTTTAATCTAATCCATAAAGTGCATTTCATATTTTCTAGTTTACAGCTGGATTTTCTTTTACTAAAAGAAATGACCTGGCCTGCTGGTCAGGCCAGGTCATTGGCAAGCAGGCCAATGACCTGGATGTACGTGAGGCATTAAAGGAGCTCCTATGCGAAACTAAAACAAGGGCCCTGCAGCACTTCTAAACTCCTCGTCTTTCAATCATAGTCAGTATATATTTTCTTCATATCATCAATGGGAATTCTTAGAACTGAAACCCATAAAAGAAATAAAAACGTGCTTTTCCGTTGATGGCAATTGGAGCCAAAACTGCACCCATAAACTCTGTGGTGAGAACATATCTATCAGTGTATAGATACATTTTTTTTATTTCTTTCTGCTGTTTTGAAAGACAATCTAGATATTAAAGTTTGAAATATTAACTTTTATCTGCTTGTACAGTAATCATGTCCCTATTGATTACTGTCATGAAACAACGTCTTAACTCAGAGTTTGGTACAGGGTCACACAACATCTTTTTTGGCATTTGGAAAACAATTTTGTCCAATGCTGTATAATAGTGGTTTTTTTATTATGTTCAATCTATTTATCTTCCAGAGTCAATCAGTGTGGAGGTAGACTTGCAGTTATGGCTGATGCTCAACAAATCAAGAAAACCGCAGCCAAAGTCTTGTGCTGTGTGGAGAAGGTGTCTTCCTTCGCCTCCTCCATTGATCCCATCTTTGGCGTCGTCTCTTCTCTGGTTGGTGTGGCAAGAAAGGGCCTGGCGGATGATGAGAGCCACGCCTTGGACAAAGACTTTCAGGCAATCCACGCCAAACTGGAGAGCATCTCCGAGAAAAACAATCAATGCCTGAGACAGATCCGCATCGACGAGGTGAACGAAACATACGGGAAGTATGAGGAGTACATCAAGCACCAGTACAATGCCTTCAATAGCATGGTGGCCCAGGTGAAGAAAAACCCAGACAATGCCCAGATGTACATGGAGACCTTTGAAAAGATTTACGCGAGAGACAAGTCAGATCTGAGCCTGGATGTGTTCTATCGCGGTGTGATGGGGATAAAAACGGTGTTTGGAAGAGCTCTGCTGGATGTGTACTTCGATAACTGCAACGGAGACCACGAAATCATGGAGCGCCACTGCTCTCATATCGCGCATCTCTTCCACATGGGCCTCATCGCACTGATGGGGTACACTGCTGTCACTGAGGATGATGAAGACGAGGTGCGCGAAAAGTGGGCCAAGAGAGTGTCTGAGATCCAGATGAAGATGGAAGAAGTTCTCAAACAGTGTAAAAGCAACTCGACCTGAACCAAGAAAGAAAGGATGTTCTCTGGCAGCAAATCCAGACTGTAATCTAAGCAGGAAAAATAATTAGTTATGTAATATTTAAAAAAATATACACTTATATAAAAACCAAAGCCATGTTACATGTGCGCATGGGTGCTGTAGCTGCTTCTGTGTGGTTAGTATCAATTTGTTATGACCAATATAACTGTGTGCTGCTTTGTCAAATCTCAATAAATGCTGAAGTTTTATACAATCTGTTCAACTAAATGAATAAATGATTGTCGAAGTTGTTCCATATTTGTTTCCAGGTTACTTTCTCCAGCTTATGATCTGTACGTCAAATACAGGAGATGGAAAATAAATGCAAGCCTGCTTAATCTGAAAAGGATCTGTGTAGCTCACTCCCTAAAACCACTCTTCCTTTTTAACAAAGCGCTGATAGAACTCAAACGTATCCATCTGTATGTTATATAAAAACATTTCCTCAAAAGTGACTCATAATCCATCTATTGAACATGGTTGAGTAAAAACAGGTTTTGGGAGGAACCAAAATGCATGATTCATCTTCTTGGGTGTCGATTTATTCTTCTCTCATTGTTGAACGTGATAATGACAATGGGATGGCATGATGTTCAGCAGTAATAAAAATCGGTGTCATCATCAGTTATTGTTAGGCTGAGCTTTTTTTAGAGTCAGACTTTTTATGTTGGCGTTTAAGGGAAACTTAAACCACTCTTAGGTATTTGAGGTATGATAAGCTTGAGTAAAAACAGTTTACGTGGTATTCACACAAATATTTGGAATAAAAATGTATGTTTATCATTATTTAAACAAAAAAATAAGCCATATTCTAACACTGTTATATCATTGCTACTTTGATACTGCCTAAGATTATAGTCTAAATTTAAAGAGAAGCAGCAAAGCAAATGAGGTTTATTAGCAGAGGTTGCCAACAGCTCATGGGTCATCCATGAGTTTGTGTCAAATATTGTCTCTGCTGTGCGGAAACTGAGCTGTTGGCATGTAATGACAGTCCTGAGCCTGCTCTGCAGCAACAATCTTCAGTCAGAGGCCTCTTAAAATGTCTTGCAAAACTGACTGCTACTGGAGATCCTTCCTAACACCATTCACAACGACTGAAGATACTTGGATGATGAGATAAGACATTTCATTTTCCTTTGGGCTAAAGTGCTTCTGAATTGACTCTAAAATAAAGAATAGAATAAACACCTGCAAAATGTAGCAATAAATTTCAAGAGCTAATTGTGCAAAATACTACACCTTTGACTCTCTACTCTTCACAGATTAACACTGACAGCATAAATCCTCCATTGATCAGTTCACTTTTATTAATGTGCTGGAATCTAACTTAACAAGCAAGGTTTCCACTTTAAAAACGAGATTGCAGTTGCTCCTTTCCTCTGCGTTCTGTGTATATTTATTAATTTACCCCACAGTCATTTACAGATAAAGCTAGTTTACTTCCTGTTTTGTGTTTTTCCAAGACGTTCGATGGTTGCCTAGTAACCGTGGTAAACTAAGTTAGCTAGAGACAAGTATGAGCTTATTTTAGCTATTTAGAGAGGAAACAACACATATATTAAACACAAAAACTAATGATGAGAACAATAATCGCTCCAATATGTTTGTAATTTTTTTTTAGTTCTCACACGGTACATTATTTATGCTTAAAATCAATGTTTGTGGAAATTTTCTTTTTAGCTACTTGTTTTTTTTTTATTATTTTTTTCTGGTGGTTAAGAAAGGCATAAAAGTTTGAGTTGTACAGTTTTACAGGTTTTGCTAGTCATTTGTGGTGGTTTTCGGGTAAAAACAGAAGAGCGCCTCACCCTGTTGCACCTGCTCTACCTCACCACCAGAGGTCGCTGTTGTGCAACAGCAGCTGCCGCCCGCCTCATTGAAACGTAACGTGATTCCTCTGTTTGTGTCTGCAACCCTGCCCTGACTGAAAAGGCCTACGACTGCTTCAAGCTCCCCCAAAAAACTCCGCTCTCTCCGGTCGGAAACGTGGAGTAACTTCCCGGCCTCGACTGGCGTCTCAAAGCCGCTGAAAGCCACCGGAGAGCCGAGCGGAAGAGTAGCTCGGTCCGTTTCAGGAGCGGACTCGGAGGAATCGGTAAGTTTCAGCTGATTGTGGAGCGGAAAACTGGGTAGCAGCCTCTGCTAAAATACAAGCTGATGGAGTTCAGAAACTGGACTTTATTTTTTCCTGGCAAGAAAATATATGTAAACACGCCACATCTGACGGGAGAATGTGCGTTCAAGAACAGAGTATATTTTACAGTTATGGGGGAAAAAACAGTTTAAAGTTAACAGTTTGGTTTCCGGGGTGTGACCTTCCTTTGAACTCAAGTCGGTTTGTGAGATGTTGGTTATTTTCATCTCTTGAGTATTAAATATTAAATATCTAGTAACAATTACAGGAATAATACACAAGAGGTTTACAATGTAAAGAGGTTTAAGGAAGTATTACAGAACCTGAAGTAGTTTTTAGGTCCATAAAAGCCTCAACGTCTGTGTTGTGGTTGATATTGATTACTACATTTGACTCCATGTGATTGCTTTAAATGTGTTTAATACATTAAAGCAAATGAGCTATGCAATAACTCAATCTGCTTTTTTGTGTTATTGTTATATTTTTCCAAATTTGTGCAAAAATTATTGATGAACCCCTGATAAATAATGGCTCTTTTCTAGAAGTTTTATTACGACCTAAAAAAACAAAACAAAAAAAAAACAATATTCAAGTTAATTTGTTTAATTTTATTGTTAGTTTTTACCATGTATACAGCTTCTTTCTGTTTTGATTAAAGCTACAAAATTTTTAATTTCTGTCTGAATAAATTGGACAACAAAAACCAAGAAATGTAATTATTCTAAGTATGAAAACAACAATATCTTAAAAATCACATCTACAAAAAAGTGGAATTGTTTGAGCATGAATCCAACATAGGAGTTGAGAAATTTTATAAAAACAATTCTTAAGAGAAGGAAATAGAAACAAGATTTTGGGTAGAAATATGATTATATATTTATTTTTTATGTGAATGTACATGAATTAAATTCAGCATTTACTTATGGTTAAGTTAGAATGAAACAGTTAATTGGATATATTGTGATTACTCCATTATTGAAATAATGTGATTAATTGTTAACTGGAATATTCAGACTAAAAAAAGTCTATTTGCTGGGGAAAAAAATGGACAAAAAAATATATACCTTTTGCATAAAAGTTGTTCAGATTCACTAGAGGAATGCTGTGTAGGAAATAAAATGTTTTTTTTTATGTAAAAAAGGAATTAAATTATTTGTTTGAGTATTATGTTTCCAATATTGTACTAAAAAGCCTTAAATGGTTAAATAAAAAATATGTAGAGTGTGCCATTTGTTTGAATCTGATTAATCATCAGAATAATCAATTACTGAAATAATTGTTAGTTGTGTCCATCGGTAAATTTTATGTAATGTTTACACAGGGGTTTGCACAGTGGATTATAAGCCTGGCGGGCCACCAGGCTTCACTTGAGCCCCCACCAGGCTTAGGTTTGTTATTTTTTTTATTTTATTTTTTTTAAATCATTGCCTTTTTTAAGGCTGTATAGTTGGTGTTTAGGTATTAATCTTCCAGTCTTCTAGTAACTCATAACTATCAGGTGATATTTTAAAATTTGCTGTCAACTTTAAAAATTTTTTTACTCAAAAACATGGTGGCCGGCTGAATGAATGACTGCCCTAGCGCTCAGAGCACTGGGCTTAGCAAGTTTTCTGGGAGAAACCGTGTACATCAATGGTTACAATTTATATTTTATCTAAAAAAATATATTAGATTTTGCTAGCTGTTGCATGAGAGACCATTTTCTGCCTTAAATAAGCAGTTTTGATGCTTTCTGTTGTTTCAGACATGCCTCTCCACGGTATCTGGCCTCCCTGTTGGACGGTAACCTGCGCCTGAGGAAAATACGGCACAATGGGCAACGAGGAAGGCTCAGAAGACGTCTACGTTGCCGTCATTCGTCCAAAGAACCAAGTCAGCCTCACTTCAAAGGAATACAGGGCCAAAGCTTATGAGGTATGCCGAGCTAGAATGAAATATTTCTAGGATTTGTTTAATAATTTAGTCTTTTTTACCTTTGACTTGTGAAGATCCTGTTGAAAGAAGTGCCTTTGGAGGGGAAGGAGAAGAAGCGGAAGAAAGTCCTTCTGGTGACAAAGATTAAGCCAGGAGACAAATCTAAATCCATATTGGATTATGTTGACGAAACGATAAAACCAGTCTCCAATAACCAAAGCTTCATAGGTGAGGATGAGACTGGCTCGCACAAACACGTCGTCTGATACAACCTGAGAGCTCACGAGTTTTGCTTTGCAGGAAAGCGTGTGGTGCACATGAAGAAATTTATCCTTGAAGGTGACAATGGAGGGAAAGAAGCTTCTCTGTTTGTGGTGCCAGTCAGCGTTAAAGGTGAGTTTAAAATGGTTTCACTGTTTTTATTTTTCACATTTTGTCACGTTTTATGTGATAGACCAACACAAAGTAGTGCTTGATTGTGATGTGGAATAAGAATGTTTTTTTGGGATAAGTTTTTACCAGTTTTCCACAATTAGAGAACTGGTTCTTCTTTGCAAAGTCGCTCAGTCAGTACAGTGTAGGGTTGATCTATCGACTGGTTTTGGGATTTAACGACAGTTGAATTGAGATTTATTTTACAGAATTTGAACCGGGTGAAGCTTAAAACTATGCCGTTTTAGGAGATCTGGGTTGAACATATTGAGAGTCTATATGCTCCACCATGTTTTAATTCCATGTTTTAATTCCAGAAAACTTGCTAAGCCCAATGCTCAGGGCGCTACAGCAGTCATTCAGTCACCTGCCATGTTTTTGAGCTAAACAAAATGGTTAAAGTTGACTGGAAATTTAAAAATATCATTTGATAGTTATGCATTTTTGGAAGACTGGAAGATTAATACCTAAACACCAACTATAAAATCAATCATTAAAAAACAAGAACTAATAAATTAACAATGCTAAGCCTGGTGGGGGCACAAGTAAAGCCTGGTAGCCCGCCAGGCTTATAATACACTGAGGGAAATCCTAAATTCTTATATTAACAATAACATTTAACTTGTATGCTTTCTTTGTTCTCACTTCCATGAAGACCAAATTTGTGGCTCTCAATGTGAACAATTTAGAGAAGTGTTAATACTTGTGGATGATGCTGTAGTTTCTGCTCTGCTGGCTGCAGACTAATGAGTCTTTCTGCACAGATAACAGCAAATCCATCCACATCTCTGGGAGCCCCAGCTTCTACTGCTTCCAGGACATCATGCGTGTGTGCAGTGAGACCAGCCCTCACTTCTGCTCCATCACGTCCAAGATGCTCCTGGCTTTAGATAAGTGAGGACACTTCCTTATTATCCTGCTGGATGTTGGGATGAGTAGATCGGGCTTGAGTTTTTCTGTTTTCCACCTCTGCAGATGGTTAGCGGAGCAGCACACTGTCCCTCATGCCATCCCCGCCCTTTTCAGGCCGGCTCCTGTTGAGCGAGTCAAAACCAACGTGAACAACCCGGCCTACAGCAGCGAGGGAAAACCAAGCGACGAGGGTCTGCACATGGGATACACCGCTCTGGAGATCAAGAGCAAGATGATGTCCCTGGAGAAGGCAGACATGTGCATCCTGAATCCTCTGTTTGGCTCCGACCTGCAGTACACTAACCGGGTCAGAGATCCCATCTCTCAGAAACCAGATACTGTTTTCATCGCAGCTTCTCTTTCTGTTGGAACTATAATGATCTCTCTCTCTTGTTCCAGGTGGATAAAGTTATCATTAACCCTTACTTTGGTCTCGGAGCACCGGACTATTCCAAGATCCAAATCCCCAAGAGGGATAAATGGCAGCATAACTGTGTGGGAGAAGACAAGTGAGGCTTTAATTCTGACATTAACAACAATAACGTTTACCGTTCAAATGATTAATCATGATTAATCTATTATTGAAATAGTCGTTGATTAATCCAGACTCAAAAAAGGGACAATCAAGGCAGTAATTAAGCCAAAATAGCACGAAAAATAGATACATTTTGCATTTAATGTAAAAAAACAGTTTATAAATCTGTTCTACTCAAAACTCCTTAAGTGGCGTAGTTTTAGTTTCTACCGGATCAAATTGTGCAATAAAAAATATTCAATTAAGTACAACTATTAATTGGTTAATCCAAAAAATAAACAGCAGATCACCTAAACATTGTATTGTTGCAGAAAGGGTTGAGCTTTTCACATGTTGATGTTAGAAGTATTTTTTTAGCTGCAAATGCGTCATTTGCTACAAATGATCAGTAAGCTGTTTATTTTTTTATTAAAAAGGATTTGAATTTTTTATTTGCACATTTTTATGTATTTCTAGTATTGTGTAAATAAGACATAAGTTGTTAAAGTAAAAAACCTACAGAATGTGCAAATTTTTGCATCAGATTCATCTAATCATCAGGATAATCGATTACTAAATAAACTTTTAGTTGCAGCTGTAATTTACCATCAGATTTATCTTTCCAGTTCAAACCTGAGTAATTCGTTTTCACAGGGATCACCAGTGGGTGGACGACTTCCCTCTGCACCGCAGCGCCTGTGAAGGAGACACAGAGCTGCTTTCCAAGCTGCTTGACAGCGGCTTCTCAGTCAAGCAGCTGGACAGCGACCACTGGGCCCCCATACACTACGCCTGCTGGTGGGTCAAGCCTCCAGCGTCTTATAGCATTCAGTATGATGTGTATGGATCAGGGTTTCCCCCAGAAAACTTGCTGAGCCTGGTGGTTGAGGCTTTAGGGCAGTCACTCATCCAACCAGCTGCCATGTTTTTGAGTTAAAAAAACTCTTTAAAGTTGACAGGAAATTTGAAAATCTCACCTGATAGTTATGTGTTATTGGGAGATTAATACCTAAACACAAACCATAAAGTCTTTAAAAAAAGCTATAATTTAAAAAGAACTAAGATGAATAACAATGCTAAGCCTGGTGGGGGCACAAGTAAAGCCTGGTGGCCCGCCAGGCTTATAATACACTGGGAGAAACCCTGTGGATCCTTGAAATCCTTGAAAACGCTTGAATTTCAAGTGGGTGTTTTTAAGGTTTTGAAAGTGCTTGATAATGAAACTGCACAGTTTTGTAATGAAGTGCAATCTTACACTTGATCAAAAGCTTAAATTTAGAAAGCGATATTTACAGTTCAAACTAGATATTTTCACACACCTATTAAAAAGACTTTTTTTCCTCACTATCTGAAGTTAAATCAGACTAAAATCTTCTTGTTTTAGGTCAGAAAAAATTACTAAAATTATTTCTATTTACTAAATGCCAGAAAATGTAGGGGGTTTTTTTAACTTTCATTGTATTTTGTGTTTTAGCATTTCATTTGAGCATGAAGGTAATTTACCTTAACATGATTTGTTTCAATGTATAATGAATATTTATAAGTCTTAATGGCTCAATGACTTATTTATCTGTATAACTGAAATAATGATAATAGTAATCCATCAATTACTAATCGGCCAGCCGATTTATCGGTGCTGATTTCCTTAAATTTGGGAGATCGGTAGTCGGCCGATTTTTACATATGAAGCTGATCTTATTCACCGTTCTTATCTAGCTTGACAGCGGTCTAAGAGTCAAACACTGTCCTCTTTTGCTCTCCGGTGAGAAAGATTTGACTGACAGACCAGACAACAAGCTATGTCTAACAATAGTTACCTAACTCAACAATTTTCTTACTATATTTAGCAACATTTCAGACAAAACATTAGTAAAATTGGAATCGGCAGGTTAAGCTTTTTAAAAGATCCGTAATCGGCCAGAAAACTGCAATCGTTGCATCCCTATTTGACAGACATCTGATTTATTTAAGGCACGGTAAAGTGGAGTCAACAAAAATATTGCTGGAGAAAGGCAAATGCAACCCCAACCTGCTGAACGGGCAGCTCAGCTCACCGCTGCACTTTGCAGCCAGAGGAGGCCACGCTGACATAGTGAAGCTCCTCCTGCAGCACCCGGAGATCGACCGGGTAGGAAACACGGCTACGTTTTTATCCAGAAACTTTGGTTCCTTCTCCTCCTGCTATTGTTTTTATCTTAAAGTCGATTCTTATGGTGACTTTTCTGACTTCAGCACATAGAGGACCAGCAGAAGAGATCGCCACTCCAGGTGTGTGAGGAGAACAAACAGAATGAGTGGGAGGAAACAACAAAACTTCTGCAGCAAGCTAACAGCAAACCAGTGAGTTTTCTTTTTTTTTTTTTGAGGAATATATCAGATTAAGAGATACAAATACTACAGAATAATTTACATACTTTTTCAATTTTTGAAGTTTGAGGGGTATTAATACGTTTTTAAGCCAGTTTGAAATCTATATTGTTGAAAATGTAAAGTAATTTTGCAGTTTTAGCCACTAGATGATGCTGTTAAGTCAAATGTCCTGATCTCAAGCTAATCCCCAAGTTTTACTGCTTGTTTGTGTTTTTCAGTATGAAAAGGTGCGGATATACCGCATGGACGGCTCCTATCGCTCTGTGGAGCTGAAACACGGCAACAACACAACTGTGCAGCAGATAATGGAGGGCATGCGGCTTTCCCAGGAGACCCAGCAGTACTTCACCATTTGGATCTGCTCAGAAAACCTCCGTGAGTCACATCCTTCGTCTTTTAATAGCCATTGTGAAATATATATAGTTTTCTCTTGGATGAATTGAAATGTATATTGAAAAAGCAATCCTTTGTTAGTTTGGAATATTTTTAATACTGGTGGGGCTAAAAGTTTTAATTGAGTTAACTGCAGGGGGTCTGTAATTAATCTCATTTTAATCGAAAACCTTTTTGCTGCTAAATTATTGAATAAATAGGCATATGAGCTCAACAACAAAGACTTTTATTGTTTTTAATCTGTTATTTGAGTTATTCATCCATCAGACTGGTGCAAAGTGATTTTATACCTATTAACATTTCAGTAGTTTCGATCATTCGTGTACAACTTATGTGAAAAAGTGCTTTTTTTAGGAATTTGGACACTAACATGAGCATTGGCAATGTCTGCACTGCTAGCATTGAGCTGCTACTCTTTATTTGCTCAACTTGCACCAAACAATATTATTTTCTAGCATCCTATATAAGATTGTTTTTGACACAAAAATTAACTCCCTGTGGGCCATTGTGGTTGTTTCCGCTTGTGCGTCAGATTTACGGGTGTTCCAGAAACACAACACAAAGGTTCCGGCTTGGGACTTTTGTTTTGAATAAAAGAAAATGTAATCAATTGGGTTTCATTTGTTAAATATTTTAAAATCAGTGTATTTATTTATTTGAAATCAACATGTTAAAGTCCTGTTAAGTGTTGTCAGGAACAGATAGCAGAACGATTTGTGTGTGTTTGTGTGTCAGACCTGCAGCTGAAGCCGTACCACAAGCCTCTGCAGCATCTGCGGATCTGGACGGAGATTGTGACGGATTTGACGGTTCTGGATCCTCAGAGGGAAAGTCCGCAACTCTTCCTTCGCAGAGACGTACGACTGCCTCTTGAAGTAGAGAAGAAGGTACGACAGAGTTTGAATGAAACTTTTTGTTTACTTTGCAAGAGTCAGAAGCTGCGTTTCCATTGACCATAAAACTTGGAAAATTTGAATTATGAAAAACAAATTTCTTAATGGATATATGACCATTTAAAAAAACTCAAAGTAGGTGTGATTTCTACAAAGGCGTTTAAGGGCCTTCTTAAAAGAAAAAAAGACATTTTTGAACTCCAAAAGTTGAATATTTGCAACAAAAAAATCGGAAATTTTATACTAATCTTACACATTCTCTAAATAAAAAAAAAAGAAAAAAGAAAACAAGGACATTTCCGAGTTCTCAAATGTATTAATTTTTGACTTTTGAAACGTTGTCTGTAAATGTCCCTTACCTGCTGCCACTGTTTTAAATCAGGTAGAAGATCCGCTGGCCATCCTCATCCTGTTTGATGAGGCCCGTCACTGCCTGCTGAAGGGCTACTTTCCCGCTCCGGACAGTAAACTGATAACTCTGGCCAGCCTCCTTCTGCAGATCATCTATGGCAACTATGAGAGCAAGAAGCACAAGCAAGGCTTCCTCAAGTAGGACTGATTTCACATCTTATAGCAACACCATATGATTATCCAGTGTTTCTCCGGTACTTAAAGTTCAGTTATTGAAGCTAGGTTTCTAATTTGTTTTACTTGAACAGTGAGGAAAACCTGAAGTCAATCGTGCCGATATTGAAGGTGAAAAGCAAAGCGTATCACTGGACCAACAGGATTCTGCATGAATACAAAGTATACTTTTATTTTTTATTATTTTTGCGTCAGTCGTAAAATCCTCCCTGAAGCTGAACCCTCCATCGTTCTCCACCAGGCTCTGAGCACCAGCGAGGGAGTGAGCAAAGAGATGCACCACCTGCAGAGACTCTTCTTACAAAACTGCTGGGACATCCCAACCTACGGAGCAGCTTTCTTCACCGGCCAGGTCTACACCAAGGCCAGCGCGAGCAACCACAAGGTCATCCGAGTGTACGTCGGGGTCAACACCAAGGGCCTGCACCTCATGAACATGGAGACCAAGGTATTTTTATCACATTTTAGGGGATTGTTGTCAATTATAAATTAACATGGAGACAACATATTAAATACATAAAAGAAAAAACTGCAAAAACAATAGAAATACTCAATAATTCTGGAAATCTATTAAATTATAAGGCTTTACATCTAATTTACTCTTATATATTTATATTTCCATATGTATAAATGTGGAAGTGTGGGATTCCAGATATAAAACAATAAAATAATAATAACCAATACAGTTCCTTTTTTTTTATAGTATATTTTGTTATTAATAAGGCTGGTTACTATGAACATACAAATCCACAAGTTAGTAGGTTTTATTATTTGATTCATTACAAAATAATGCAAATAATATCTAGAGTAAAGTTGAGTTTACTGCCAACTGTGGTGCAAAAAATATTCACATTATATGAATCCAAATATGATTTGCAACATGGTTTAAAATTTAAAAAACAAGCTAAAAAAAGAGGTATTTTTCTAAAGCAAACATTATAAGTGTAAATAACTTTAAATTGTTAGTGTATTTGATTAATTTTTTGTTTTGGATTGAGTAATTTCCATAAGAAAATTATGTATATATATTTTAATACAATGCAGTGATTATGAGGAGTAATTTAGTTCAATTTGATGTGTAGGACAGGCATAAATATAAACCTGGTGCCTCTGATTTCACATTTTCAGTCAAGCTGTTAAAACTGTTGTAGTATAATGAAGTGTTAAATTATTTGATGACTGGATAAAAAAAAATCAATTTCTTCTTTCTTTCTGTTGCAGGTCCTTCTCATCAGCTTGGAGTATGGCACGTTCATGTGGCAGCTCGGACATGCTGACCAGTACTTCCAGATCCACAGCGGCGACAACAAAATGAACTTCATTGTTCACACAAAACAGGTAACGGCTCCAGAGCGTCAATACATTCAGCTGGGTTCAGGCGTTGGAGTTGTTTAATTGTTTATTACTCTTCAGGAACATGTGGTTTGTTTGCTTTGTCTGTCCTCAGACTTTATCTGAACATCCTTCAAATTTACTTTGTGTGCAATCTTTTAGAGCTCTCCGCTCAGAGAGCAGATAAAACTTTAGCCTGAAATGCCAGGCGAAGTGAAGGATGGATAGTTTAATCTTTAGAGTGATTTCCTTTTGTTCCTTGTGTTTTTCTAGGCGGGCCTAATTGTGAAGCTTTTAATGAAACTTAGTGGACACATGACTCACACTGATAAAGGCCCTACGGATAAATACGCCTACGGCTGAGGACTTTTCCAGAAACCAGATCTGCCAAAGACCTGAAAGCACATCCTTGCTACTGACATCATCATCTGATTAGTTCTGGATAAAGCGTTGAACTCTCCACAACAGCCTTAGTTTGTACAACAATCAGACTTCTACGTGTCCTGACATGCCTTTGTGTATTGAGTCCAGCGTTTGGATCCATGTAAATATGGTTTATTATTTAATGTTTGTTTTAATAAACAGATATATGAAGATTTGTCTGTAATCTGTATTTAACCACTTTAAGTCAATAGAAGACTCTAAATAATATGAAAAACACCACTGACCCCCTTGGTAATTTTTTTTTGATCTGCCACTGGGAGTAAATAAATGTGGCTAAATTTATTGCAGTAAAACAAAGAAAAAAATCCCACTATACCACTATGCACAGACGTGTTTTTATTTCTTAGATGTCACATTTTGACTTTAACTAGTTTGTTAGTTAAATACATCTATAAACTTGACACTGGTTGTTTAAATAGTTCTGTCTTGTTTAAAGAATGCCTTATGTTATTTTTTTTTTTTATTAAATTTTGCAAATGTTTCTTTTAAATGCTAATACAATCAGGTAAACAGTAGAAGGCAGATTATTCATTAACTTATTCATTAAACAACATCTGAAGACTTGTTTCAGGAATATGTGGCCAGTTCTGTGGTTCGGCAGAATTATCACTATTTACCGAACTAAAACCGATATTGACGTGTTTTCTATCAACCGGAGACACTTTTATTAAAGAAAAGTTAGCAAAAAGTCAATCAGATCGATCGAACGGACGCTAGCATGACATCATATAGCAAGACATCGCTTCAGGTACCAACGACCAATCACAATCGCAGCTGCTTGACTGACACGTGCCCAGTAGCCAATCAAAACCCGTGAACGGTCAGGCGGGGGCGGAACTGGAAATGACAGGTAGCAACGGTCCATACTGCGAAGACCATCAGACCAGCTGAACTGTGATAAGACTCCGCAGTCGGACGGACACCTCTCTGGTTCTTTCTGCTTCAGCCGCCGGAGTGGGAAGGAAACTTTGTTGAGGGCCTGAAAAATGTCGGCGCAGTTTTACCAGATGAGCAGCAAGTTGCTCGGGGACACGATGGGTAAAATGAACGAGAACCTGACCTCCCTGGTTCTGGCTGCGTCTCTTTTTACTCTAACTTTGGGTTATGTCTCCAAAAGGCTGCTCAAGGAGCCTGAAGACAAAGACAAGGTAATTTACAGTTTTGTTAAATATTAACTGTTTTAACTATAAAAAAAATATTTTAAAAAATCCAGGTTTATATGAACTATTATTGATGTTTTGTTGTTACAGAAATATCCGCCCTATATTCCCTCCAGCATCCCATTCCTTGGACATGCCATTGCTTTTGGAAAAAGTCCAATTGAATTTCTGGAAAATGCTTATGAAAAAGTAAGTAACGATCCTAGATCGTGTTCTGCACGTCCAAACTAAAGACATTTAAGTAAGAAAAGTGTACACTTTGATGCAATATAGAGTCAAATATTTAATTTGTGTTACAACTTCAAACTTAAATGCTTTTGTTGAGATTTTATGTGATGTATAAACCTAAAGCAACAGAAATTAAATAATGTAGTAGCTCACGTTTCCTCATGATGTGCTGTGTTAGTTTTCAGTTGGACATCATTGCTTATTTAGGAGACTTTTGAAATCAGTTTTATATACATTTTAAGGCAGAACATTGTTGTTTTCTGCCAAAGGTATAAATAATATAGTTATGGTACTTTGACACAACCAAAAGTCAGAGTTTCAGCCAAGACATTATAATAAACCAACCATTATTTCAGTTTTCTATTAGAATTATTTCCAGAGAAGAGTTTGATGAATTTTAATTTATTTACTGAGTTTTGTTTCACCCCCTCCAGTATGGTCCCGTGTTCAGCTTCACCATGGTGGGGAAAACTTTCACTTACTTGCTGGGCAGTGACGCGGCCACACTTATGTTCAACAGCAAGAACGAAGACCTGAACGCAGAAGACGTCTACTCCAAACTGACGACCCCGGTGTTCGGGAAAGGAGTAGCCTACGACGTCCCAAACCCTGTGAGATTACATCAAGTGATTTAGAGGTCAACAAGCAATTGGAGTTCAGATTTAACGACTCTTTTATGCTGTTACAGATTTTTCTGGAGCAGAAAAAGATGCTTAAAACTGGACTGAACATTGCTCATTTTAAAGAGCATGTAAAGTTAATTGAGACAGAAACCGCTGAGTATTTCAGGAGATGGGGAGACAGTGGAGAGAGAAGTAAGCTGTTTGAAGTATTATTATACATCTGTGTGTTGGGTGCAAAGCTAATAAAAATATGATCTGAATTTTTAACAAGATATGTGGTCTATACTGAAATGACATGCCACAAAATGGAGTTGAGTAAAGAAACTATGGTGTCATCTGCAAAATGGCAAACCTTATCTGTGACAAAAAACAGAATTAAAAGTATTTAATTAACCTAGAGAAACTCTTTAAATTTTCCAAAAACTGCCTCATTACAGTTCAATTATTTTGGTTTTTGCTTTACTGACTGATTTTATTTTGTCACTACCTGCGTAGATCATGATTCTTAAAAGAAAACCATTGAAATTGCTGTTTGAATTTTTAAAGAGTTAATGTACCCAAATTCACAAATTGCATTCTAGGAATCTGTATTTTATAGTTGGGTAATTCAAGCCCAGATTTGATAGATAGCCTGAGTCGGAATTTTGAGTATAAAATTTCTAGGAACGTTGCAGAAAATGAATGAAACGCAGCAGGTTTTAACCCTTTGAACTCTTTTCATGCATCAGATCTGTTTGAGGCGTTGTCTGAGCTGATCATTCTGACCGCCAGCAGCTGCCTCCATGGGAAGGAGATCCGCAGCATGTTGAATGAACAAGTGGCTCAGCTCTACACCGACTTGGACGGGGGGTTCAGCCATGCCGCTTGGCTTCTGCCCACCTGGGTTCCTCTCCCAAGCTTCAGGTAATAAGGGTTACCTGCACATTTAGTGTGTAATCTGCCACTGAGGTATTCGTCTAAAATGACAACGGTCATTGCTTGGTAATTATTTTTGGTTTTAGGAAACGAGACAAAGCTCACAGAGAGATCAAGAACATCTTCTTCAAGGTGATTGAAAAGCGGAGGAAATCTGGAGAGACAGCCGACGACATCCTGCAGACTCTCATCGATGCTACTTACAAGTGAGACCCCATCATACTTACAGGTAGTTTCATCTTAAAATACCAAAACAGAACATTTGGACTAAATGAATTTCACATTGCAGAGATGGTCGGCCGCTGACCGATGATGAAATTGCAGGGATGCTGATTGGTCTCCTCCTGGCGGGTCAGCACACATCGTCTACCACCAGCGCCTGGTTGGGGTTCTTCTTGGCCCGGGACAAAGCTCTGCAGGATCGCTGCTACGCCGAGCAGAAGGCTGCATGTGGAGAAGATCTGCCGCCGCTCGACTTTGATCAGGTCAGAGCCAATAAGTAACGATTCAGTTTTATTAACGACATCCAGATTATATAAGACCTGCCAGAAATAACTTGAATTGGACCGGTCTCCAATGTTACTCTGATGTTTTTCAGCTGAAGGATCTGAACTTGTTGGAGCGCTGCCTGAAGGAGACCCTGAGGCTCCGCCCACCTATAATGACCATGATGAGGATGGCTCGCACACCTCAGGTGAATCCAGTACTTATAAATCACCTATACTTCTATCTCTACACGCTTTCATTACTTCCAAACCCAGTTTAAGGAACATTAAAGCCAAAACGAGTGTCTACATGTCCGTTCAGACTGCTGCAGGATACACCATCCCCATCGGCCACCAGGTCTGTGTCTCCCCGACCGTCAACCATCGCCTGCGCGACACCTGGATGGAGAGGATGGAGTTCCGCCCAGAGCGGTACCTCAACGACACTGCCGACAAGTTCGCCTACATCCCGTTTGGCGCTGGTAAGAGGAATCACAGTAATGACTTTTAAACCACTACTCCTCTGACCAGTCTGTGTAACAATTAATCTACTTACAGTGATTATTGATTAATGGTTTATTTGATTAAAATAAAAATATAGCCCTTTACATTGTGGAAAGCCCTTTTGATAGAAGAAAAACTCAAATATTTAAGAAAATGGCCGCTCACAAATTAATATTTTGTTAACTTTAGATTAAGTCAATCGATAACTTGCATCACTTTGCGTAACCCTCGCCATCCTCTACCACCTTCAGGTCGCCACCGCTGCATTGGGGAGAACTTCGCCTACGTCCAAATCAAAACCATCTGGTCCACGTTGCTGCGCATGTTCGAGTTTGAGCTGGTGGACGGATATTTCCCCACAATCAACTACACAACGATGATTCACACCCCGTATAAACCCGTCATCAGATACAAGAGGAGGAAGCAGTGAGAGATGGAGGGTAGATGAGGAGAGAATCAAAGACTTTCATGAACTTCTTGGTTTGGTTTTAATTGAAGCTCTGACATCCTGGGACTTGAAGGAAATGCAGATTTATGCTCCCAATGTCAGCCCTGCAGTAAGTCTGAAGACCAGAATGTCAGCATCATTTTAGATGCTTCCTTTGTAAGACGCACAAAGTTAATGTGAGTTTTCACAAGTGGAAATCAGATGGGAAGAAAAGTCCATTGACTTTTATTAAGAGTTTGAAAATAAACCGTTTTCCTTAACAGCATCTCTGCAATCTCTTTAGTTTCTGAAATCTGAAATTCATTTTCTAGAGGAAAAAGCTCATCCATGCACAAGCAGAATATGCTTCTATTTGACATTTTAACTCACGTTTTCCCACTATGTAAACTGATCTCCCTCATCGTGTCATAGAAAAACAGTGTCTTCAGTCAGAGGCTTCTTCAAATGCACTGTAATACAGACTGCTATAGAAGATCCTTCCTATCCACAGCCATCCTCATTCCTTCAACTAACGTTGCCTGGTGGTGGGATAAAATTGGGTAATTTTTGTCTCATTTCAAGTTATTACTGTTTTTTTTCTCCCTTGAGAAAAAATAACCTAGCTTTGCCATTTTCTGACCGATTAAAATCAACATGTATATTTTGAATAATATGCCGATTTGTCCGCCATTTTGAAGAGTAACAATAAGAATAGTGTCTTTGTCAAGTTGTGTGTAACACAGGGTACCAACTAAATGTTTGAATAAAACGTTTTGATAAAAGCAATTTCCTAAAGTGAGTTTTTTCCCCACTACTGAATAAACATTCTCAGTATAAAGGTTGAAATAGGATAGCGTTAGCTCATGCTACTAGCTTGTCCCCGAAAATTATTAAAGCGATTTGGATATTTTGCAGGAAACGGCTTTCTGCAGGTTTTCCAAACAAATTTAAGACTTTTAAAGGGTATTATGGGTGGAGTTTAAGACTTATATCTCCACAGAAATGAATGAACTTCGACCTGCTAACTGGTGATAAACCCATGATAAACGTTAAAAAACTAGCTAGGCTATATTAGCAGCTAGCTAACGGTAGCCTCCGCCATCTCGATGAAGACTCAAACGTTTGCCTGACGAAAAGTCCCGCGAAAGACTAAAACATGAATAAATGACATTAAATAGATGTCAAGAAAAAAAACTTGATTAGAGCCGCTGCTCCTCCACATCAGGAGGAGCCAGTTGAGATGGTTCGGGCCTGACGCGTTCAAGACCCAGGAAAGGAGGGATAAAGTATTATTTTACATATTTAAAGAAAATAATTTAACAAAAACAAATTTATTACTCTCAGACCTATAGAAATAATAATCACTTCACTGGAACCCATGTAACAGAATGAGGTAGGCCAAAAGATCTCAAAAACAATCTAAGGAAGTTTAAATTATAGTAGTTGTCCCTAAGGTTGGCACGTTTTTAGATTAAAGCTGCAGTATATAACATTAAAATATTTTTTTTACATATTTGTTAAAATTATTATTGTTGTTGTGACTGTATAATCTGAGAAAAAAAAAAAAATCAATCAAGTTCATCTACCTTCTCCCAGTGCTCCCAGTAGAAATACACTGCTTGGTAAGAAACAACCAATCAGAGTCAAGAGGTTGGTCTTAGTGCTGTCAATCACCCTCATGTTCACTCCCTTCCCCTCGGTCTCCTTTCTCTACAGCTGGTTCTCCACAACATAGCCTGCCACAAATGCTAAGGCTAGTTAGCATAGCAACCGATAGTGGATAAGTAGTTTTCCTGTAATGGTAACCTGTTTCTTCTAGCACATTGAGCAGCATTGATTGACAGCGCTAAGACCTTCCTCCTGGCTTTGATTGGCTGTTTTTGACTGGGAGCGGTACATGCATCTGGAACTTTATCTCTGGAAATGTTTAAAAATATCTTTAGCACAGATATAAGTACAGTTTTCAGGACAGCATTGTTTTTTTCTTTTAAGTGACACCTGAAACAAAACGGAAACACCTTTGAAATAATGTAGTCCTCTTTATTTTCAGTTTTTGACAAAATACCCCGAAAATTCAAAGCTCCTACGCTTTACAAAAATACGTTCTCTACAAATGTCTCCCTTTAGTCTGCCCGGTCTAAACAAAACACAGTGTAGTGAAGAACATCCGGTAGCAGCCTCCTTAACAGTAAACCCAAACATTCTCAACGCTCCACCCACGCAACAACAAACATATAAATTAACCACGAAATGTCTTTAAATTAGCATGAGACAAATATACATGATTGAAGATCATCCACAACAAAGAGGCAGATTAAGTTACAAACATCGCTGTGTTTCAAGTGCCGGCAACACAAAGCCTGGATACAACAAGTCGTACACTAATATAAAAATGTGTTTTGGTCCACGTGAAGAAACATAATTCACAGCAGGATGATAGAAAACAGCAGAGCGCTCCGCACGAGAAAAGGCAACTGAGTTTCTTCAAGCCAAAGTAGTCGGTCAGCGTCTATCTTCTCAAGCCAAAGTGCAATTGAGCGTATGAAGAAGCACCTGAGGGAGTAAAAAGATAACCATGTTAATCTGGTGTAAGATGCAGCGTTACAAAACTTACCTGGTTAGAAGTTTAAATACAAAGTACCCAGAAACTTTCCTCAAGTAAGAGTAGCAATACTTCCAACATATTTTTACTCAAGTAAAAAGTAAAAGCATGCTATGCAAGAAATTACTCAACAGTAAAAATTTATTCGGTAAAAAATCTACTCACGTACTGAGTAGATGATTAAATTATCAGTTAATATTTAAAAATGACATCATCAGAGGGACCAAAATATAAAGTGGAAATTTTGGTATTTTAATTATCAAAATGACAATAATTCATAGAATTAACAAAAAAAATAAAATCAGGCAAAAAAATTTTTTTCCAAATCAGTTTATTTCAATATAAAACTAACAAAAATTGCAGGTATGTATCTGAGTCTGGTGAATTTTGGGTTAATATCTAGATATTTTACTCGAAGTAAGAGAATCGATACTTCATAATAAAGTTAGTCAAATAAAAGTAAAAAGTACTCTTAAAAGTAAATTTTTTCCAAAGAAGTTAAGTAAATGGAATAGAGTAAATGTAACTAGTTACTACCCAAATTTTGCTTATCGTTAATAAGCCGATAAAAGACCAAAACAATGACGTTACAACAATCACAAACACCCATCAGAACTGGTTTTGGACATCTGGACTGCTTTACCTATTTACTTACAGGACATTTAAAGAACTTTATATAATTAAAATAAGCAAAACTACCCATGCGAAGATTTGAATCTTAAAGGGTTGACATATGAACCAACTTGTCTCCACATGAGTTCAGATGTTTGTTTCGTTCAGTGCGATGCTTACCTGATGTCACGCTGCCCAGCCTCCTCTGCAGAGCCTCCAGCCTGGAGATGTAGTCGGTTAGCGCGCGGTCCGGGTCGTAGCTCTGCAGGTGAGAGCAGGTCAGAGCGCCGTGGTCCCCCGCCGTGTGGAACCTGAACAAACAAAAAATATATAAAAAAAACACACACAAATTATGTCATCAACTTGTATTTGGATGTTAATGTGTTAAAGGGTTAAAATTATTTGATAACTTTGGGGTTTAACAAGTGTTTATTAAGCTTTAAAACTTCACACAAAGAAAGGAATAACATACACTTTACCATCAAAATATGACGAATAACCAGAAAACACTGAAGATACAGAGACAATATCAAAACCAACGTCCAATTTATCTGGTTAACTAATTATATGAAAACACCAAAATCTCCTAAATGAAAATAGATTAAAATCTGTATTTAATGTTGAGGAATTGTATTAGCTAAGGCTGTAACCAATGATTATATTATTAATAGATTATTTTATCAACTATTTTGACGATTAAATTATTAATCTGCAGATTTCTCATTTAACCACTTAGGCTTTTTTATGGAATATTAGAAATACACTAAATTATGCAAATAAACAAATAATTCTCTAATTATTTTATCTCCTAAAATGCAATAATATAAAATGCCATGTGCTTAACCATTTCTAGCAACGGATGCATCTGCAGCTGAAAGACACTTTTAATATAAAGATGTGAAAAATTCACTCTTTTTTAGTTGATTTAACATAAATACAGCTGCTCTGTTTATTTATATTTTGGATAAACTGATTAATAATTGGATAGCAAAAGAAGCTTGATTTTTTACTTTACTACATTTTTTATTTACAAAATTTGAACCTTTGAAGTTAAAACTGCTTTGAGTTCAGGGTACGATATATTTACAGACAAAGTTGTTTTTTGTTATTTTAAATGCAAAATGTAGGTATTTTTGTAAAGTTGTGGCTTAATTACTGCTCTGATGGTCTTTTTTTAGTCTGTATGCTCCAGATAACATTTAATATGCTACTAAATTAGTTGACGATTATTTCAATTGATTAAATTAAGTATTATCTTACCTGTGGTGTGAGGAAGAGACGCCTGACCGTGGAGATTCCCGCCCACTCCTTCCTCTGCTGCTGGACACTCCTCCTCCTCCTCTGTCCCTGTACATGTCCACACTACCTGGGTGAAGATATGGTGAGTCTCTCACATCTGAACCTGAAAAAGATTTTAAAAAACCATAAGAATTTATCCTAAAATTACTTCAGGAAATGCAAAACAGCATGATTTTAGCGGTCTGTTTCTCTGACCTGTTCCGTTTTTGCTGATGCCGCAGGAAACCGTGGAGCTCATCCCCGTCGCCTTGTGCCATCGCTTCACAAGGAAACGCATTCTACGTAAGAAAAGCATTTAGTCAACCACTCAATTCCTTTAAAAGTCCACAATCGTGAGCCTCCACAGCAAGCGGCCCACCTGGAGAGGGCGATGGACACTCTGACGGCTGAGCGGAAGCGGCTTAACCCCCGGCGGCGCTGGCTGAACGACTCCAGGCTAGAGAGCGAAGGCCGGCCGCCCATCTTGGACAGGAGTGACAGAGTGGCTTCCTCACACTCCTGGAAGCCGCCAAGCAGCAGCAGCAGATACTTCTTCTGGTAGATCAGCGCTTTCCTGAAGCTTTCTGACCTCAGGTACTTCCCGTACATCCTCTGAAGGACCGACAGAGGAGGAGAAGAGTTGGAAACAAGCTGATTGGCTGCCTGTGGTAAACACCTGATTGTCCAGGTGAAATCTGTGTCTCAGCCTTACTTTTCTCACCTTCAGTGCAGAATTGTCGGCGTCAGGCCCGGTTATCTCTCGCAGCACGTCGGACCTAATTTCTCCCCTGAGACGAGCCACCTGGGACTGAGACAGGTGCAAAGCTTTTTCCAGACGCAGCTTCTCCCGAGTCCAAGCTTCCCGTTCCTGAGAAAGGAGCATCGCTGCAGAGTCTGCCTTTGACACGCCTCTCCTGCTGGGCTGCAGCGGAGAAAATATAAATCCAGTTCAGCACCAAGTTACTCTATACAAGAGGAAAATACTGAAAAAAGGTTTAAAATAAATATCAATTTATTTCATATAAAACAAGAAAATTGTTTATGTTGCATAACGTTTTGCATCATTATATTTAAGAAAATTATAATCTATACTAGGGCTGCAACTTGCATTTATTTTTTAAATCAGATAAAAATAATTGCCACTTTCTGAATATTTTAATTAAACCACATACATTAAAATCTTTATGGAAATATCAACATCTCCTGGTAGGAGAGATTGTCCTAGACAAAAATGGACTAAGAATAGTATTTAATGTTGAGGAATTGTACTAAAGATTATTATTCGTAATTTATCGATTAATCAGATGTTAACATTTTTTAGAATATTAGAAATGCATTAAAAATGCAAATAAAAAATCTTTTCTTTTAAAAAAGAAAACAAACATGCAACAACAGTTTTCCTTTCATGTATGCTTGATCATTTGCATTAAAGGATGCATTTGCATCTGTATAAAAATAATTAATATAAATAATTTCTGCATGATTTAACATCAGAAAATGTATAGTTAATCTATTAACTATACATAGATTGTATAAATTTTTTTCCCCTATTTTTTTCTGCTTAAAAAATTCATACTTAATATGAATTTTTTAAGCAGAATTTGAGCCAGGTGAAGATAAAACAATGGAGGTTTTTAGGTGGTAATGGCCACATGCACCACTAGGGGGCTTTTGAGCTCTGCTCTCAAAGAAGCGACTGAAAATCACTCGTGATTCATTCCCCCCTATTTTCATGTAATAATGATAAAAACATCCTATATTTGTAGTTAGTACATTGTTAAGACGTTTGAGAGGCAATCCCTCGTAGTTTTTGTGAACTTCAGAAGCATTTTAATATAGTTTTATAATTATTTAGAGATAATAATTCTGTGTATGAATGATGGCTGCTAAGCTAACAGAAGCTAAACATGTCAATTGTCATATTTGTGAAAACGCAGACATTTAACCTTATCTTCTTATTTTGTTAGCTCTTATAGGTAATCCTTCGCTGTTTTTGTGAATTTTAAATGCATTTTATTGTAGTTGTAAGAGTAGTTAAACTACGTTTCTGGTTTGTGTACGTCACTTCTGTACTAGATAACAGCCGTTAAGCTAACGACAGAAGCTACAAACATGTTTGTCTTTTTTTTATTGAGAAAACAGATATTCAACCATATCTTCTTATTTTGGTTTATTAATTAGCTCTTATGTCAAAGTTTTTGTGAATTTTAGAAGCATTTTGTTCTAGTTTTAAGCGTTTCTGTGCGTCAGTTGTGTACATGCTAGCAGCAGCTAGAAACTCATCTATTAACATTTTACTGTCTAGAAATATGTGAAAACACACATATGTGGCCGTTTCCTATAATTATTTTTGCTTTATTAATTAGCTCTTTCTTCCACTTTTTGACATTAGGCAGGATGTGATATCATGTTCATGTCTGATTTACATGAAATGGCTGCATGACAGAATCATCTGAAAATCCCTTTTGTGATTCTTTCTTCCCTATTTTCAGAGATGTAACAAAGAGGGAATATACAAATATACAGCTAATTACTCCTTTTGTCTTGGTCTGTCACTGTATTTTTTAATAATTACACATAGAAACTTCTTATTTTGCAGGATTTCTGTTGATGAGAATCCTGTGATGCACCTACATGGCCAGCGGACCCCGCTCCAGCCTGCCGATAGTGGCGCAGCTCCTCCTCCAAGCGCAGCGTGTGGTTCCTGAGGTCGTTCTTCTCCTCGGTCAGACGGCTCACGAACCCGGTCAGCTCTGCGTTCTGCCTCAGCAGCCGCTCCGTCAGGCTGTTGGAGGAGCTGGACGAGCCTCCTGCCAGCAGGGAAACACTCTGAGGGAGACAGATGATGAGTGTCATAACAGAGATCCACAGATGCTGTTTGGAAAACACCAGCAGCTGACTGCCGCTTGGCATACCGCCATCTTCTGATGTTTTATTAATGGAGTTACAATAACCAGAAGCCACATTTTGAGATGAAATGAAGATAACTGACCTCTGGGATGAAGGGCAACCCTGGGGATTGCTGCAGCAGGCCGATGACCTCATCAACACTGGACTGAATCCATGACAGCTCCTCGCCGTCAACCTCCCCAGTTGACCTGCAAAGATCCAACCTTTAATTTGAAGTGTGGGGAACAAATCCCACATTCAGCAGTCATTTATTTTTTATTATGCTTCCTTTTTCACCTTTTAATCTGACCAGGTGTCTATAAACTTTTGATAGTAAACGTTAATATGTCATTGACAGGAACCACTTTTTTCCGCAAGTACTCAAAATGGCATGAGAATGTTGCCATGACAACAAGGGAGATTTTACTTTATCTTCACAAAGGCTACAAGAAAATAGCTATTTGCTCAAATTTGGCCTTTATCTAAGTTTAAAAGGATTCTCGTCCAACTGAACTGGACGAGGATATTGGGTAGTTTCACCACCACAGAGACAAGAGGACGATCACAAAAAACAAAAAAAATAATCCTACACTGTTTAGGATTGTTACTACTGTACAGAAAACATTAAAAAAAATTACATTTTGAAGGTATTCTCACTTAAATTTGGGGTTTTACCGCTTCTAAAAACAGTCCAGGCACCAGCAGCAGCTTATGTAGATTTAAAGTGACAAGATGCCCTATAAGAGCTCAAAATAGGTGGCAGAACTGAGTAGACTAAAATTTAATTATTTGAGAATGATTTTGTGTAGAAAATGCGACGAACATTTTTCTGTTTAGCCCACAGACGGATCCTAACCTGTTGAAGGAACCATAATAGGTCAAGTTTAATGTAAGGAATTGATTACCTGTCCGCCGTCTTGCTGGCCATGCTGCGGATCTTTGAGGAAACAAGGTGGAGCTTCCCGACGATTCTGTCGACCGTACGCCACGGGCCGTGGTGCGGCCCACCGGGGGGGTCGGCTGGGGAACCCTCCGTGTGAGGCGACGCGTTGGCGCTCGCTGACTGGGCGTTCCCGCTCTTCTGCTGGAGAACCCAGTCTTTGGTCCGGTTGGTGGGCTCGCTGTGCCAGACGGCCTGTTGAGCTCCATTCTCCTCCAGCCTCTCCTTCTCTTTCTCCAGGCTCTTCCTCTTCTGCTGCTCTTCCTCCAGCTGCTGTTTGACCTCTGACATTCGTACCGTCAGCCGGTCCAGTTCGGCTCGGGCCTCCTGGAGCCCGTCCTGGTCTCGTCTGGACTTCTGATTGGCCAGTGTTAGCTCCTCCTCTTTCCGTACCACTTCGAGCCGCTGGGCCTCCACCTGACTGAGGAGATGGACGACCTGGACAGGAGACGCAAAACAAAAACCAAATGGCTTTATGCTTTGTTCCTGGATTTAAGCCTGGGGGTTTAGTGATGTTAAGGAGAAGAAGTTGCAGAAAGTTACAACATTTCTTCCACTGTACACTGCAAAAACCAGACCAAAAGAATGCATTTTTGGTCTAGTTGCTAGTGCTCTTGAAATAAGACAAAACTAACATTTCAACAAGAAATAAAAGCTTGTTTTAAGTTGATGAAAAAGTATTTTTTCATAAACATTCAGGAATTATTGAGTTAAAATAATCTCCAATATGTTGCTGAACTGAGAACAGTTTCTGGTTTAAAGGGAGTTTTCCTTACACAGCACGTTAATCTGACACACCAGAAACAATCCAGGAAGTTGAACTGATAGAAAATGCAAGAATAAAACATCTAACCATCTTCAGTATCACCTTTCACAAATCAGCTATATTAGTACGAAAGTGATTAAAACAGAACTAAGAAATCATCTCAATGTAATGTATTAAAACTGTAAAATAAAACAAAAACAAAAAAACAACTAGTATCTTACGATAGAAAATTTTGCTGGACGATAATGTGCTCCAGTAATTACTGATATAATGCAAGAATAAATCCTCAAAGATTAATAAACTAAGTTAAAATAAATATTTAAGACTGGAGCTGGAAGATATTTTAAAAATCCAAAATAAATAAACAAAACATAAAACAAAATTAACTGTTAATTTCCTGTAAAACAAAATTGTCCTTCAAAAAAACCAAAACATCAAACTGAAATCATCCAGTTTTTGGTGGAAAGAGAGAAGAGAAAAAAAAAATAATGCAAATGAAAATTATTATCATTCATACGATTAATTGATTTATTGCGACAGGAATACTTACAACCAAAACCATTTGTAAAACTGATTATGAAGATCTCTAAACAAACATCAATCATCAGAATGGAAACTATTTAAATTCATTGTGTGATTAATAGGTTAATTTAATCTCACCTGTGTGTGTTTGTCATCCAGATCCCTCTGCAGTTTTTCCAGCAGACTTTCTTCTCCTTCACTTTCCCTCCCATCATGGCCGCCGCCCTCCTCACCGGATCGCCCGCCGGCCCGCAGCTCCCTCTCTCTCCCCAACGCGGCGCTCATCTCCTGGGCTTTCGCCCGCTCCGTCTCCAGCTGGACCTGGAGCTCCTGCAGGTGCCTCTGGAGGCCGAGGCCGTCCTGCTCGGCCTGCTGGGAAATCTGCGACGACGCCTGCCGCTCCTGCTGCAGCGTCTGCGTGAGTTGGTCCGCCAGAGCCTTCTGCTCGTCCAGAGCCAGCTGCAGGTCCTGGAGGAAACCAAAACTTTCCTAAAAACGGCTGTTTTACAATAAAACAAGCTGTCAGCCGCAGCTTGAAGACGCTCTGATGTTTTACCTCCAGTTCCTCTCGTTTGCTCTCCTCATCTTGACCGAAGCGGCACCGCTCCTTCTCCGCCGCCCACTGAAGGTCTCTGCTCCGCTTCCTCTCCTCCATCAGCTCCTCATTCAGGGCGTCCAATTCTGCAGCTTTCTGAGACGCCTCCACCCTGTCGACACGTTAAAACCCTACAGCTGTTCATTTATGACCAAAATGTTATGTTTTAAACAGTAAATCCTGGAGGACTTCATGTTATTTCCACAAACACGTCTCACAGAATTCATACCTCATAATAAAGACATTTAATAATCCTTAATAAAAACAGTTTAACAGATTTTTTCATAAAACATTAGCAGTTTTAGTTGTAACTCCACCATGAAAAGACTTATTTTAACTTTGATCTCGAGTTGTTCTTTATTTCCAATTAGTTTGAATTATTTCTTATACTTTTCATAATAATTATAGCTCAAAGTGTTTTTTATTCAATGTTTGTATTTATTGATAAAATCTGTTCAGGAAAGTCATTTTATTCTTGCTGTGTAAAAACTTTCTTTGATTTCAGCAAAACAAGTTTATCATGAAAAACAGCCATTTGGTGGATTTACAGAAATGTTAATTATTCTGCATCATCCAGATCAAATGGATGAATACATTTCAAATTTTAATGTTTTAAAGAATAATTTGGATTTCACATTTTTAAAGATGAAGTTATATTGTTTATTTATTGAACTAAGAACTTCTGATTGGTGTAAATATTCAATTCTGGATTTCTTCCCTTGTTTTATGTCTCTGGTCTGAAGAAATAAAACATCTTCACCAAACTTAAGAGAGAAAGTTAGTTTTCCTTCTTCCTTGAAGTTTAGATAATTCTTGCTTACAAAAACAACACAATGCATTAAAATAAACACGAATCATCTGAGACACCTAAACAGTACCGTTAAAAAGTGATTTCTTGTTGGTGTCTGACCTGAGTGTGTCCAGCTCTTTCAGGTGTTTCTGTTGGGCCGTCAGCGTCGTCTCCAGCTCCAGTTTAGTCTGAGAAAGTTCTGCTTTCATTTCCTCTAAGATCAACCCGTCTGCCTCTGCTGCTCCGTCAGCTGCTCTTCCTCTCCGCTCCTCCATGTTTCCATCAGCAGCTAAAGACAAACCAGCCAGTCCACCTACACAATAAAACAATTTATACAAATAGGGTGAAATTATGGTGTAAAAATTAGAAATGCTGATATTTTAGTGATTAAACAGACATTTTTAAAGCAACTAAAATGTGAAGTGGATTTAACCCTTGTTGAAATGCAAGGTTTTTGTGACATAAAGCAACAATAAGGGATCATTTTGAAACATTTCCCACCTTTAACGTGGATAAAATGTGAAAAGAAAAAAACGAGCACACCTTTAAATTGATACCTTGCGAAAGCATCTATTGATTCAGTTTCAGCGTTCAGTCTTCTTCAGTTCACACCTGCCAACAGTGAATCTGATATATTTAAATTAAAAATCGGAGAGAATTTTCTTGACACTTTATTTTATCTGTATGCTTTAGCTAAACACAGGGATGCTTGGATTAAAATATTGACAAAACTGAACATTTTCCCCAAAACTGATGGAAGTCCAAGATGGAAACTGTTGATTGTAAGACGCTGACAGCATCATCTGAAAAAAATCACTTCACCACAATCTCCTTCACTCTCTGTGTCTGGAGTGACTTTTCCTCTAAATAAACATCCAGATCTAGATAAAATTATCAATAACTTGCAGGAGAATGTGCTATGATGTGATTATACCAACTGGACATTTGGGGGAAAACCAGAAGGCACGTTTATCAAACAACTCCCCACTGTGCATCATCGATGGGACACAGTGTTGGCCGCATCATGCTGTGGGGTTCTGATGGATGTGGAGTTTTTATCAAAGTGTGTGAAATTACACTGTTGTGGTGTATTTACAACGATGTAAAAAGAACAGGAGAATTTTAATGACTTTTTAAACCCTGAAACTGAATCAAAAGTTGTTCAAACAAGCATTACTCTAAGACTGTGGACACTTCTTTATTGGTTTGCTTTTCAGCTGACTTGAACAGGATGTACTTTGTATGTCACAACCAGCTGTAAAGATGTTAATGGTCTGATTTACTTTGATGGAGTTGCTCCAGTTGACCCCGAAGCTGCTGGATCTCAGAGAGGAGACTCGACCTTTCTGCGGCCTGGAGCGAACCCATGGCCTCCCTGTGGTGAGCGTCCTGCGTCAGGACGACACAATCAAGGTAATAATCAACAAGCGACACAAAGTACAGCTCTGATTAAACTTCATTTCAATTAATTAAAGTCCTGCATGGTTTTTACACATAAACAACAATAATTCTCCTTTGCATGAGTTGCAACTTTTAAATTGTGAGACAATCTGATAATTTCTGTTGTTTCACACCTGTTCAGCCAGCAGGCGCTCCAGATGATTGAGGTGAACGATGGCGTCGCTGGTGTCCAGTCGGTCCAGCTGGCTGTAGAGGGCGCTCTTCAGCACGCTCCTCTCCCTCATGAACACCTGCCGCACTGCGTCTAGCAGCTCCGCGCGCCAGTCGGCGACGCCACGCAACGTCTGCAGGACGACACCAGATTAATTTAATTTCAAATTAAAAGTGGGGAATACTTTATTGATTCCAAAGAGAAATTAAATGTTACTGCAACTCATATTAATTCAAAATTATTCAGACTATCTGGACTAAAGGAGAAAACGACTCTGGGTTGTAAAGGTTGCAAAATTCTGGTATAAATTATGAATGCATGGATACATTTGTTGTTTTTTATTGTTTAAAAATGTTTAGTTGTTTATTTACAAATCAATCCGATAGAAATAAAAGTGAAGTAACGGCGTCATAACATGAGTTGGACCATTTGTATTAATTAGCACTTTTAAACCAACAATGTGATCCTCAAATATTAAATTCCCTTCTTTAAAACAGGGACGGACAGATATGACTCAAAATATGAATCCAAACTTTTACTTTTAAACAAGTTTTTTTAGCCAATCCTCTTCCTGTAAACTGTGGCCTCTGATTGGCTGAGCCTCGTTTGATGCTTCCTGTACCTGTGATTGGCTGTGCGTCTGCATCTGGGTGATGAGGCCTTTGAGCGACTGAACCGTCGCCAGCAGGGCGTCTCTCTCCTTCGCCCAGCCGTCCGTGTTGAACTGGCCGCCCGGTTCTCCTTCGGGCAGCGGCAGCTCGGACAGGGACAGAACCTGCATCCCCTCCTGGTGGACCTCACGCAGCAACGCCTGTGTGCCACAAAACCACAAACAAACAAAAAAACAACGCACTTTATGAAAGCATGAAACTCTACGAAGGAGTATAAGGGCCAAACTAACAGATTAAAGTGATAATATTAGAAGAATTGAGACGCAGAAGAAGAAAATTACAAGAAAAAAGGTTGTTTTAATATGAAGTGAACAACTCGTCAAATTTGTGATTTTTTTTCTTCCAACTTCAGTCGTGTGTGATTGTTTGGACCAATGTTTAAAAATCCTGCTGCGGATAATAATTTGATGCTGATGTGTTAAAAAATGAAGTATTTCCTTATTTGTAAAACAAAGTATGACGTCACAAAATGCTCAGTATTGCTCATTTTTAACTATTTTCCATGGAGAACTTTTCAGAAAATTACTAATTCATCCTCCTAATATTTATCTTATAAAAGTAAAAATAAGAGTCGTTTGACATGCAATTTTTCTGGCATGACGATTTGTCTTTTTTTTCCTGCTTTTACTTTATTTTTGTGACCTGATTCTCGCATTATTCTGGTTTTATTCCCGTTTTTTTTTTTTTTTTCTTAGACTTGCCCTAATACAGTGGTTCCCAAAGATTTTCTGGGCCCCCTTATGAATTACAATAAATCCCCCCCAAAAAATAAAAAATAAAATCAACTTCGCTCACACATCATTCAACCAGACATAAACCTGTACACACATTTTATTTTCAAACTCCACTGAAGTTTATTTCACACTTCAAGTTGCAACAAAACACACTACAAACCATCTTTACAATGAAACACTTCTGTGTAACTTTTTTTTTTTTTTTTCCCATTAATCCATACCGCTTCCTGCACCCCCATGCAATGGCACTGTGCCCCCTCTAGGGGCCGCGCCCCACACTTTGGGAACCACTATCCTAATAATTCGTCGTACAGCACGATCAAAGTAGAGTGTAATGTATTTACTAGCCACCCACATCTGAAGGATGATTTTACCTTGATCCGGTCGGGCAGAGGATCGTCTGTTTCTCTCCTGGCGCCTTCTGGAGTCGACCTGAACTCCTGCTGTAAACTCGGGACGTCGAATCCGGTCCTCTGGCTGTAGTCCGAGCTGCTGTCTGCGAGACAGAAAAACAAACATCCTCAAAATTTAATATTTCCACTGAACAGTCCCTCTGGGACAATAAAATGAACTAAATTAGAGGATAAGGAAGTGCAGCAGCAGAAACCTAAGGGTGGTTTATGGGCTGAATGTGACGTTTCTCACCGCTGGTGTAGCCGTCTTTGAACTGTGAAGCAGGACGGTCTTGTCTTAATGGAGGCGGCTGTAAAGAACAAGAGCAGGTTAAACACAACGGCAGTAAGTAAAAATATCTCCTAAAGTCATTTTTATGCATATATAAAAAAATGTTTTAATTAACAAAATTTAATTTTACATTTTTCCAAAAATATTTTTGTATATTTTTTCATTAATTAAAAAATATTATTTAAAAAAGTATTACATTTTCTCTTAATAAATTTTTTTCCCCAATTTTAAAATATTTTTAATATTTTTTGTATGTTTTCTAAAAAAAAAAATTACAAATGACAGAAAATATTTACAAATATTCTAAAATATTTTAGGGGCTTTTATTTCAATCAACCCTTCTGTGATTAGACCAAACTACGAGAGTTTTGGTTTAGTTAGGAAGATATATTCAAATTAAAGATGCAATTTTACCAGAAAAACATCTTAAAATTATGAGAAAAACATTGAATGAGAAAAACTAGCTTTTAGCGTTATGGAGATCTGATGAGAATCTGTGTGGTTCTTTGTTTTGTTTAAATATCTGACTTGAACCATAAAGAACATTTTACAAATTAAGGTTTTTAATCAAATGGTAGATTGCACTGTTAAACTGTACAGTTTGCAACAATATCCATGACTTTATACAAAAATCAAGCACTTTAAAAACCTTGAAAACACCCAAATTGAAATTCAAGCCTTTTTAAGGACTTCAGTCACTCTTACAAGTTAAAACCTGACAAAATCCGAAGGTCAGAGGTTGTGACAAGAGTGAACTCCTTCATGTTTCTCAGACTCACCTCAGAGGAGCAGAGTTTATCGATGATGGCCTTAAGACTTTTGCACTCGTCCTCCAGAGCTTGCGTGTCTCTGCGCAGGTTCTCGCTCTCTGAGATGTGGCGCGCCTCCATGTCGAGGATCTCCGCCGCATGCAGCTCCTGCATCTGGGCGATCTTCTCCTGAAACTCCCCGATTACTTCCTCGATCTGCTCCTTGGCGGCAGACTGGCTCAGGTCGCTCATCTGGAGGGGTTCGGTTTGCGTGAAGCAGTCCGTCGTGGAGTCGCGGTGCTGATCCGAGCTGCTGTTCGGCTGCGGGCTCGGCGTCTTGTGCGGGGCGGAGTTTTTCCGGGAAAGTGACGGCTTCTCTTTGGCGCTGCCCCCCTTCACGGCTGGCTGCTTGGCGCCTTTCCGTTTGGGCTGAGCGGTGGATGTTGAGGAGACAGAGAACGGCGGCTGAGGAGACGGAGGAACAGATTCTGATGCCCTCATTAGCGCCTCCTGCAGCTCCGCTTTAAGCTTTGAAATCTCCTCCAGGAGTTCCTCGTTGTGCTGCCTGAAGCGTCTGAGCTCGTCGTTGGTGGCGTCCATATTGCTTTTCATCTCCTGCAGCTCCTCTCTGACCTTCGACAGAGATTCTTCATGACCTTGAATCTCCTCTTGAAGCTTCTCATTATGATATTTAGTCATCTCTTCTTTGGTGGCGACTGCGCTCCTCGTCATCTCTAGCAGCTTCTCGGAAACAGAGGCTTCAGGAACTCGGACTTCTTGATGAAGGTCCTCGTTACTCTGCTCTGCTTCGGAGGCGACCGCAGTCCTCATCTTCTGCTGCTCCTCTTTGAGCTTAGAGATACAGATCTCACGAATTCGGACTTCTTCTTGAAGTTCCTCATTTTGCTGCTGATATTTAGTCAGTTCTTGTTTGGAGGCGTCTGCATTCCTCTTCATTTCCTCTTTGAGCTCAGAAAGCAAAACCTCACGACCTTGGATCTTGTTTTGAAGCTCCTCATTTTGCTGCTGATATACAGTGAGCTCTTCTTCTGTGGTGTCCATTTTGCTTCTCATTTCCTGCAGCTCCTCATTGAGTTTAGAAAGGGATACTTTGTGAGTTTGAATCTCTTCTTGAAGCTTCTTGTTATTCTGCTGATATTTAGTCAGTTCTTCTTTGGTGGCGTCTGCACTCCTCATATCTGGTAACTCTTCAGAAACAAAGACTTCTTGAGGTTCCTCGTTATTTCGCTCTCCTTTGGATTCAGTCATTCTCATTCCCTGCAGCTCCTCTTTGAGCTCAGAGAGAGCGACTTCACGAACTCCGACTTCTTCAAGAAGTTCCTCGTTACGTTGTTGATATTTAGCTAGTTCTTGATTGGAGGCGTCTGCGCTCTTCCTCATCTGCTGCAGCTCCTCTTTGAGCTCAGAAAGCAAAACCTCTAGACCTTGAATCTCCTCCTGAAGCTTCTCATTTTGCTGCTGATATTTAGCCAGCTCTTCTTTGGTGGCGTCTGCACCCCTCATGTCAGGCGAAACTTCACGAACTCTGACTTCTTGATGGTCTTCCTCATCATGTTGCTCTTCATTGGAGGCGACCGCAGTCCTCCTCATCTCCTGCAGCTCCTCTTTAAGCCTTGAAATTTCTTCCAGGAGTTTCTCGTTTTGCAGCCTGTAGCCTCTGAGCTCTTCATTGGAGGCGTCAACGCTGCTGCTCATCTCCTGCAGCTCCTTGGAGAGCGAGACGTCTTGAACTCGAAGTTTCTCGTTACGCTGTTGATGTTTACTCTGCTCTTCTTTGGTGGCGTCCTGGATCTGCTCGGAAACAGAAACCTCACAAATTTTCTCTTCTTCCCTCGTCTCCTTCAGCTCCTGTTTGAGCTCAGAAAGCAAAACCTCGCGACCTTGAATCTCGCCTTGAAGCTCCTCATTTTGCTGCTGATATTTCGTGAGCTCTTCTTTGGTGGCGTTCATTCTGCTTCTCGTCTCCTGCAGTTCCTCGTTGAGTTTAGAAAGGGAGACTTTGTGAGTTTGAACATCCTCTTGAAGTTTCACTTGATGCTCCAGAGAGACGTTCAGTTCTTCTTTGGCGGAAGCTGCTTCTCTTTTGGCCTCCTGGAGTTCATGGAGGAGATCCGTCATGTCCGCTCCGTCCTCTGCAGCTTTTACCTGAAGACGCCAAATATTCAAAATTAAGCCATAGATAATGAATTCAGAGCCAAGAATTAAAACAAAAGCAAGAGTGACTCACCTGGAAAAGTTCTCCTTTAAGGTGAGCGATGGTCATTTCCCGCTCCTGAAGTTTAAAATCAAACAGGAGAAATGTGTGAACTCAAAGTTCCAACTAAGGCTGAAACGATTCATCAGATTAATCAAGATGAATCAAATAGTGAAATAATCATAAAATAATTTAGTAATTGATTAATCAGACTCAAAAAAGGGCATTTCTTTAAAAAACCCAGCATATATTCAGAGTATCAACTATGCCAAAATTGTACAAAAAGTATATAAATATGTTTTAGCTAAAATTCCTAAAGTAGCAAAGTTTTAGCTTCTCCCAGTTCAGATTTACTAAATTAAAAATGGAATTTAATAATTTATTTATTTCTAATATTGTATAAAAACATGCTTAAACAAAAAATCTTTGGAATATGTAATTTTTTACATAATTAATTGATTGCCAGAATAATCAATAGAACGACTAAAACATATGTTAGTTGCCCTTTTAATTCCAACTGATCAGTTCATCCATATTTAGTTGTTTTTTTTTACGGATCTATTAGTAGATCGATCAGTTTAGCTCCAAATAATCAGAACACTGGAAACTGATCTCATTATTGAACTTTAAACAAGTAATAAGCCGTAACTAACTTTTAACATTTTACAAACTCTCGTAATTTCATCTGTTGTTCCAGTCTAGGCTCCTGTTTACCTGCAGCAGCTCCTGCAGTTTGTCCAGACTCTCCCTGCAGCTGCTCAGCTCCTCTTTGGCAGACGCCGCCTCAGTCTGAGCCTCAGCCAGTCTCTCTTCAAGCTCAGACGTCTTCGACTCTTCACCAGCAGCCGTTGACGTCTGCAGCGAAAACACACAACTTTACGCTTTCTGTTCAGACGAATGTAAACTGGGAGGAATCCAGTTGGACTTCTTACCGTGTCCAGTTGGTCCTGCAGTCTCTCTACAGTCACAGTTTTCTCCTGGAAATAAAAGTACAGGTTTGTGAATGTAATAAACGACCAACAGTGTGATGATAGTTGGCCTACAGTAGACGTCCAAGAAATTATTTGAGTAAAAAAGTATTTGGTAAAAAGTTTACTCAAGTATTGAGCAACCAATCCAATAATCAGTCATTTAATATTTAAAAATTACATCATTAGATGGAAAAAAAATATAACGTAAGGTGGAAATTTTGGTACTTTAAAGACAAAAAAATGACAATAACTCTTAAGTAACAAAAAATGAAATCAGGGAAAATATTTTGTTCCAAATCAGTTTGTTTCAATAAAAAATCTAACGAAATTTTAACAAAAACTACGTTTTATTAAAAAACCTGTAGTTTTTTAACAAAAACTACAGGTTGCTGGACGATAAGTTGTGATAAACGACAGTATTGTTGTTTTTAGCCGATTTTTAAATAAAATAATGGCAATAACGGCATAATAATGCAAGAAAACATTGTCAAAGATCAATAAACTTTAACACTGGAACTGAAAGATAAAACAACACAACAAATAAAATAAATTATAACGTTTCTGTAAACAAAACTGCCTTTCAAAGCACCAGACTGAAGACTTTTGTCATCCAGCTTTTTGTAGAAAGAGAAAAACAATAAATCATGCAAATGGAAATGACTGAGTTTGTTTTTATTAACTGATTTATTGCGACAGGCCTGGATGGTATTAGCTGCAGGACGTACGTGGAGCTCCTGTTTGAGTCTGCTGCAGCTGTCCTGGAGGCTCTGCAGCTGCTCCTCGGTGGCGGACGCCTCCTCTCGGACCTCCTGCAGCTCCTGGAGGAGCGCCGACACACCTGGCTGCTCGGTGGAGGAGGAGGACTGAAGAGGAGGCCACTATTATCAGAGATAAATTATTACAGGCTGACATGTTTAAATCCAGAGATTTAGAGCTCAGAGGAAACATCAGGCTGATGTAATTTGGGCAGAATACCGAAGAGTGAAAAAGTAACTGAGTAACTAATCAAACTATTTAAAAATTACATGATCAGATTGACCAAAATATAAAGTTAAGTTGAATTTTTTGTTTTTTAAAACACGAAAATGACAATAATTCAAATAAGTATCAAAAATCAGGCAAAATAAAATTTTTCTAAATCAGTTTCTTTCAACAAAAAAAAAAACAAAACAACAACAACAGGCGAATGTCTGTGTCTTTTGCTGGATGATAACATTGCAATAAACGACTAGATTGTTGCTTTGAGACCATTTTCAAGCAACATAATGGTAATTATGGAATAATAATACAAGAACACATTCTGAAGATCAATCAACTTTAAATTCCAATGAATGTTTAACACAAGAACTGGAAGAAATTTTAAATATTCAAAATAATTAAATGGAACAAGAGAAATAAGAAATAAAATGAATTATAAAATCTCTGTAGCCATTAGCCTTCACAATGCCCAACTCTGAGTAACTTAAATCTAATTTCCTCTGCACTCATTTATAGATTAACATATTTGCATGTGCATGCTTGTTATTTATTGATTTATTTATTTATATTCAGTCACACTTACACCAGTGTGACTGAATATATACATTAGGTATATGTATATTTTATAAACGTTATATTTGTATTAATATTTAACACCTTAGCTTGTCAATGAATTGCATTCTCTTCTATTCTAAACAAAATCATCCTCCAAAAACTGGGCTGGTTGAGACCAAAGCACCAGATTGAAGACTTTTATTATCCAGGTTTTGCTCATTTTAAATTATCATGTGATTAATTGATTTATTGCTTATTGTGTCTGGTGAATTTCTGGTTAAAACATGTTTGTTTTTCATTCTGTGGGTAGAGAATCCAGAAATTTTACTAAAGTACGAGTCAAAATACTTCATAATACAAGTAAAAATACTCCTAAAGTACGTCTTTTTAAAAAAAAGACACTCAAGTAAATGAAATGCTAATGTAACTGGCTACTGCTGAACTCTCAGGTTCCTCACCTCGTTAGACGGCGCTGCTCTCTGTTGCGGCCCGGCCTTCATCTCACTGAGCAGCTCCATCAGAACCGCCAGCCTCCTCTCGTACTCCTGCACCTCCTCCTCGGAGCTGGAGAGCAGCTGCTTCTGCAGCTCCTGGTCCTTCTGCATCCCGCTCAGTCCGACCTCCAGGTCCCAAAGCTTCTGCGTCAGCAGAGCCACCTTCCCTCTTGGCGCTTGCCTGTCTGGACCGAGGCTGCTGAAATCCATCTGTGGGATACCGAAGTCGCCGAACTCATAGGCTGAGGCTGAAGCTGCGGAGCGGCTCTGTGCTTCTTGTTTTGATGCTTCAGTCCTGTACTGCTGCTGGAAGGCCTCCAGAGTCGCCTGGCTAACCAGAGCTTCAGCCACTTTCTCCCTCAGATTTCCCTCCAGAGTGGAAACCTTTTGCTGGAGATCGTCTGCATGGCTTTGAGTTTCCTCCACGAGAACCTGGCAGCGTTCCACCTCAGAGTCCTTCTCCTCAACCAGAACCTCCAGCTCCCGGATTCGCAGCTCCAGCTCCTCCACTCTGGACGCGGCGCTCTGCTCCAGCGCCTGAACTTCAGCCTGCAGAACCACCAGACCTGCAGTTTTTTCTCTCAGAGCTTCTTCAAGCTCGCTTTCTGCGCTGCCCAGATTCTCCGTCTCAGATAAGGCTTCTGCGCTCTGCTTCAGGCGCAGGTACGTCTCCAGCAGCTTGCTGTGCTCTGCTCTCAGAGTGTCTAGCTCTTTGGTGGTCAGGTCCATCCTTTGCTTCATTTCATCAAACTCCTCTCTGGGTGCAACACATCCTCCGTTCTCCAGCTCCTCCTTCGCCTCCTCCTCCTCTGGCTCCAGCAGTTTTTGCTCGATGTTGGCCAGTTCCTGTTGGAGTTTCTCTATGACTGCGTTCAGCTGGTCCACCTCTTCTTCTCTGTCCGTCTTCAGGCGGTCCTGCTCACTCCGCAGACACTCTACCTGGAACTCCAGCTCTTTAATCAGCTCATCCTTTGCATCCATTTCCTGGAAGAAGAAGAAACACAGATTAATGTCACAGCAGAGATTTGATGAGACCATGAACATCCCACAACATGATTAAACCTCTGAGTCAAACATTGGTCCTCACTGTTTTTATTTAAAACCTTTAGAGATGCAACTCCAACATTTTGATTTCATACTTGTGGTTGTTGACCTCTATATGCAGAATTTATTTTTTTATCTTTTAATAACAATGTTATTTAAGTTAATTTCTTTACATTGATTAAAAATAGTACTAGTTCTACTGGAAGATTATTTCACTTAGACATAATCTGCCAATGGAACTAGTACTTTTTCTTCAAAATTTAGAAATTATTTACTTAAAACAAGCTCATATATCTTGCTGAAAAGTTACTTGTATTTACTTTGTATTACTCCAAGTATACTAAGATATTTGCAGTAGAAACAAGAACAAAATACTGAAAGATTGTGTCTTTGCAGTGCCTCCATTGTTTGGTACTAAAAATAGCAATAATAAGCCTGACAGGCCACCAGGCTTTACTTGTGCCACCACCACCAGGCTGAGCATTGTCTAATTATTTTAGTTTTTATTAATGATTGCCTTTTCTAAGATTTTATAGTTGGTGTTTTGGTATTAATCTTCCAGTCTTCCAATAACACATAACTATCAGGTGATATATTCAAATTTGCTGTCAACTTTAAAAAATTTTTAACTCAAAAAGACGGCGGCTGGCTGGATGAATGACTGCCCTGGCGCCCCGAGCTTAGCAAGTTTTCTGGGAGAAACCCTGTATGTTCTACCCATCCTGTTTAGATTTACTAAAAAATGCTATATTACTGCACGCTAAACAATAAAATTATTTTCTTATTTGTTTATTTACATATTTTAACATATTTCTAAAATTGTATAAAAACAGTTTAAGTGGCAAAATGAAAATTTGTTGAATATGCAATTTTTCTTAGACAATTAATCGTCAGATTACTAAAATAACCATTAGTTGCAGCCTTAAAGACATTAAGGACTCAGAGGCTTAATAAAAATCACCTCACAAGAGCAAACCACCTCAAAAACACAAGACGATGCTACGGATCTACTCACCGAAACAAACCAGAAAACAAAACCCAAGAAAATGAAACGAAGGGAGGCAGGGGGAGCAAAATGAAAACACACAGATGCATTTCTACAGAGCAATGCGCATATGAAATAAGACTATTTTTTATGCGCATGTTTGGTTACCTTGTTGTCAAAGGTGGTTTCCATGTGTTGATGCTTAGAGATCTGTTCATTAAGAAGAGCTATTTCTCTGTCCCTCTCCTCCATCACCTTCAAGAGTCAGAGATTATAACGCAACGGCTATTAATGAACACATCATAGTTATTATCCACTCAAAGTCTTTATGTGGGGAGACTGGGAACTTGTCGGCTGAGACAGTGGAAATGTCACAGCGATAAGCTTTGCAAAGCAAAATGACAGGGACAAAAAAGCTTAAAGATAAGAAAAACAGAGTTAGAAAAGAAGGAAAAAGTATCTTTTTAATTTGTTGTACAAAGGAAAAACACAATTTTAAATAAACAAGAAAATAATAAAGTTTTTTGAAATAATTTCAAGGCAAATTTGAACAAGATGTTAAATTGAAAAAGTTTACAACAAACCAATTTCTGCTATTTTAATGTCTTGCAGAGTAATAATAGTTTATATTTATGTCAATCAGTCCCTCCAGAAAGTTAAGATCAAAACTTTTACCGTACTGTAAATTTACTCACAAATTTGCAGTTTTCAAGAAAAATCGTAACTTTTCCGCAAATCCTACCTTATAATTTAACTTCCTGTGTCAGGATGTCTCTAAACAGAAACAATTTCTTTTTTCCCCGGATAGAACTGTTTTGAAATGTTATGTAGTTTACAGTTCATGTTAACTAGAATGACTAATATCGAACTCTTCTTTTGCACTTTGACAGTTTCACAGGACCTGGTTATACTTATATTAAGGTTACTTGAAAATTTCATTTGCATTTCAAACATTAACGATGCAAAAAAAGACAAGATTTTAATAAAGGTTATGTGGAGTAATTTAAACTTTTCTGTAAAATAAACCTGAAAAAAGAGCAACCTTTTTGAAAAAAGTGGCACAAAATCTGTAATTTTAAGCTGCAACAATCACAAAAGAACATTCCAACTTCCTGGAGAGACTGAGAGGTACAGTATTAGAGGTTTAAAAATTTCCAAAAAACATAATAAAATGTCTTGCAGAATTATTCATGCCTCTTCAGCCTTTGTAGAGTTATATGGTTCATCTTCCTAAAGCACAACAAGCCTACAGCTCCTTATCTACTCCAATATATATAGATTTAAACCAATAGATTGGTTCAGATCAATGCACATTTGTGTCAAAGTACAGATTGAAAAAACAGATATTCAGCCTTCAGCTTCACAATCTCATAAATTCACAATAAAACTCATTGAATTTTGTGGTTATATCATGATGAACCATGACAGAGTTGAAGGGGTATGAACACTTCTGCAGCGCACTGTAAATGTTTTTTATGTTTCATCTTCTTAGGAGTAATTGTGCTCACCTGGAGCATGCTGTCCCTCACTTCTAGAAACTGCTGCTGGCTGCTGATCTCCTTCCTCTGGATCTCCAGCTGCATGTGGAGCTGCTGCACCTCCTCGCTCTTGTTCTCCAGCTCCTCCCTGAACTGCTCCAGCTGCTCCTCCAGGTTACAGATCTGAGGCGGCAGATCAAACAGGAAGTGAGCATCAGAAGGAACATCAAAAGACGAACACGGAGCTCATTATCGGACCGGTCCCTGAACTCGACTGTGAAAACGTATGAAGTGTGGTTGAATAAGTAGATATAAGAAAAAGACTCAGAACTACAATGTGAAGCAGCTATGGCAGCTGACCTTTGTGTAAAAGGTCAAGTTAGATTTCTAGGCTCTAATTCTCAAGAGTTTGCAGATGTTTATGAAACTATTTTTTTCCTAATAGTAGAAAAGTTCACAATGAATTTATGGTGACAACATCCTCCATGTTTGGGCTTTGAAGATGAAGAGAAGCACAAAATCATGGATGGACGAATGGATGGTTGGATGGATGGATGAGCAAACGGATGGATGGATGGATGGTTGAGCTAATGAATGGATGGATAAACTAAAGGATTTTGTGAATCTATTAAGGAAGAGGGACAGATGGAAAACCAGATGGATGAATGGATGAAAAAAATAGATGGATGAGCAGAAAGGCGGATCGAGAGATGGATGGATGGATGGATGGATAAACAGAGGGATGAATGGTCGGGCGTCCAGATGTTGAATTGAAAATATGTTGGAGTGATTAACATATTCCCTAATAAATAAACAGACTCACCATGTGATTGTTTCTCTGGTTTTAATCTGAGATGTTTAATAACTCTGTCCGTTTCCTCCCTCACCTCTTTCTCTTTCCTCTCCAGAGCTTCTCTCTCCGTCTGAAGCTGAGCCTCCAGTGTGGAGTGTTTCGTCTCAGTGATGGATGCATGCTGCTTCTTTGGTTCAAGCTGTGAAAGAAACGACACGGCTCAGCAGCTGTTTTCAGGTAGACTCGGCTTCATAGGGGACCAAAGATGCAACAAGGGGTTCTTGTACAGCCAATCTTATCTACCTTGGCAAAGGTCTAAAAATCAGCCACTATCCTCTTTTTCTCTCTCATCAGGTTTGACTAACATTTAACAATAGTCAACCCCACTGTTTCCAACTCAGAGACTTTTTTTTAAACTATATTTATCATCATTTCCAACAAAAAAATTGGTTTCAGTCAAAATCGGAATCAGTAAGTCAGGCTTTGTAAATATCTGTGATCAGCCTTAAAACTGCAATCAGTGCAACCCTACTCGCAACATTTTACATTTTCAGCTCCTGTGGTTCACTTTCACACTTGTTTTGATTGTATTTACCCAGAATCCCCTGAGCCGTAATCTGCTTTCTGCTTTTTGAGCCAGGGCTTCCCCCAGGTCAAGCCTGGGGCCACCAGGCTTGACCTGCGCCCCCACCAGGGTAAGAATAATTGTTTATTTGTTATACGGTTTTTTATACACCAGTTTCTGTAACCACTGCCGATCTTTACTGGTCTACAAACTAAGGACTTCAGCAAATAAAGTGAAATTAAATTATGGACACTTTAATTAGGATGAAACGACTGAAACAACAGGTTTTTTTTTTTGCCCTTTTTAAGACTTCACAGTTGCTGTTTAGGTATTGCTAATAATATCTTCCAATAAGACATAATTACCTAGTCATATATTCAAATTTCCTGTTAACTTTTAAAAATTTCCGCTCCCACCACCAGGACTAACAAGTTTTCTGTGTGAGACCCTGTGAGCGGTTTCCAGTCCACTTGGCATCCACAGTCATTCAAACCGAACCGAGACCGAAGCTTTCAGACAAAGCAGAGTTTACGTTTTTGTAGAGTTCGATTTCATACTCAAACCCAAACAACCCACAGTTTCTAGACAAACGAACTGGAGTTTGATTAAAGCGGACTAAGCAGGGCTGGTGTGAATGCAGACTTAAGGTATGCACAGAAAAGCATAAAAGAAAAACCTCCTGCAGCAATCGAACAACAGCAGGCTGGTTGCTGCAAAATCCAACTAATTAATCATCTGTGCTGATTTTAGGTTCTCTCAGCCTCCCACAACCATCAACAGACACTGGGGGGCAATCTTAACAACGGCTAGCCTCTAACTCGTCGACAGCAACTGAAGTAGACCCACCCACACATTGTTCTCCCGCTCTCCTCCTCCAGCATGCTCCCTCTCACACACACACCACTAACATTCAGACTCAACCTTCACCTCCCTCTTCCCCTCCTCCTAACCTTCTCCTGGGACTCTGCGCTGGCCAGCAGGGCCTGCTCCAGCTCGCGGATGCGGCTCTCCAGCTTTTCAATCTCTTCGTCGCGCTCTCCCAACTCACGACGCAGCTGCTCAGAGCCGAGCAGCAGCTCACTGCAGCAATCTGCCTTCTCCTTCAGCTGGGCGCTTAGCTGCTGCACCTGGTGAGGAGGAGAGGGAGAGAGAGAGAGACAGAGTGAGGCAACGACACAGAGGAGGAGGACTGTTTGATCAGATCCAAGTCGCTACAGCGTAGCCGATACATGTGCAGTTAGCGGGGAGGTCAGCTGATCCACCTGAGAAAGGAGGCGGTGGGGGTTGGTGTGAGAAAACATGCAGGGATGGAGGCAGGGAGAGAGACGTGAAACCACAAAGAAGTTAAGAGAGCAATGGAGGGGAAAAGATCCACCTGTGAAAGCAAAGACAGTCAATATAGAGAAGTATAATTTTAATGTGGCTGACTTAAATCTAATTAAAGTTGACTTACTTTTAGTGCTGTCAATTGATTCAAATATTTAATAATAATAATATATTTTATTTATAATGCCCTTTATATCTTTAGATCTCAAAGGACAGGAAGCAAAAGCAAAACAAGTAAATAAGAGATTAAAACCAATATCTAAGAAAATGAACCAAGAAGATTAATCACACTCTATCGCTGTGATTAATCACCATACTTAACCTTGTAAGCGTGAAATGTAAAAATGCACGTTTTCAAAAAATTGTTTTATTGTCTCAAATTAAAACATCTCAGTTTTTATGTTTTCATATTCAAGAAGGTTTATCAAAAGTAATTTTGTTTCAAATGTAATTTAGATCTTTGATTGAAGAATAACTCATTGTAGGTCACATGTCCGTGTCAATGTTTTTTGGGAGTTTTTAAAGATTGTTTTGGACATTAGTGGACTGTATTTGACAGGAAGGGGGCAGAAAGAAGAGGGGGAAACACATGCAGCAGAGGAACAAAGAACCGGGCTCAGACTCGGTACGTCTACAGCCTCTGTATGTGATCCGTCCGCTCTGACCGCCATGTTTTTTAAAGTTACAAAACATGGCGGTCGTCTTCTCACTCGCGTTTGGACTCTTCATTCCTGAACGCAGTACAAGATCACAAAACGCGCTGCTTAAAACTAAGAAGCCCTCTGCCAGAGAAAAGCTTTCAGGTCAAAATAAGTAACGCGATTAATTTGATTTAGGTAATATTAAAGCATTAAACATTTTAGATTAATCACATGCTTCTCCTGGTGCAGAATTATGATGAATGTCTCACACCAATGACATAAAAGTCAGATAAAATGCAACATGACCGCTCAGACAGCGGATGTTTTAAAATTAATCTGATATGGATCCGATTTAGCACCACATATGGAAGTGGCACAAACCATGGGCCATTCAGACTGCCATAAAAAGTCACATATTCACAAAAAAAAGCAGATTAGAGTCACATTTGCTTACTGTGCCAAGGTAAACTTTGTGACAGGATGGAACTGGAATTGAACCCACAACTTTGTGATTACAACTCAACTCTACAAATTTCATACTGTTGGTGAAACATAGACTTGAAGCTGTAATTGCTGTTGATTTGTCTCACAGGAGGCTGAATAAATAAAACACATTTTTCAAATTTGTATTCATAATAATTAAAAAGAAATGTAAAAATATAAGCAAAATTAAAATAACTCTAATTGTATTTTTATTAAATGTCTGTATTTTAAGCAACATTGCTTCTTTAAGTTATATTACTACACAATTTCATGCAGTAGTGACCTTAAATGACCTTTATAGTCATTGATTGCCTCATCACTCCCTATTTTTATTGATTATGTTTCTAATTCCTGTCTGGCCTCTCAACTCTTCTGCCCTGACATGTTGACCCATGTTCAAACTAGATGGTGGATGTTATCCACTGAACTCATGTAATCACATTTTTCTCTACCAGAAAATGAAGAAAGTTACTTTAAAGAAGGTACAAAACATCCTTCCACTGTCCCACTTTATTCACAAATAAGTTTTAAAATAAAAGGCTACAACTGAAAAAGCTTCAATTGGAAAATTGTTAATCAAATATGTTGATGAACAAGAGATGCAAATATGTTTGTATGTTTAATTTTTACAGATAATTTACTTATTTAACTTGAGAATAAGGGAAGTGAGAAGTAAGTTTCTTTCTGTTTGAGTACTGAGCTTTCCTTATTTGTTTTTTGTTTGTTGGAAGATAAATAAAATTTAGTCAGAGATTTAGTGACAGCCTGCTCATTTATGCATAGAGACAATTGTCTAAAACTGTGAAGTCTACAGATGGCACTTGAGTAACTTAACTTTTAGTCCAAAACTTTCACAAAGTACATAGCAACCGCAAAAAAAAGAAAAAAAAAATATTAAAATGCATGACGAGGTAATTTTTTTGTCTTTTGAAGAGGAAAAATAATTAGCAGGACAAGAGGGTGAAGCAGAGGGATTTTTCTAACAAAGCTAAGAAAAAGGGAAACCAGAGGAAGTTAGGAAGCAGGTCAGGATGACTAGAAATGCACTAAATGTTTGCAGAGGAGATGAGATGCAGCTAGAAGCAATACCTTCAGGATTACTCCATCCACCTGCTAAAGCCACAGGAGAAAGGAGGCAGAGGCATAATGGACCACAGGATGGAGAGTTCAAGGGCATGAGGGAAGCAGAGGCAGAAAAAAACATGATGAAAAATGCTACAGAAATCTGCAGATTACAGACAATTCAGAAAGAAAAATTCAGAATATTTAACTGAGGCTAAAGCAGTGGCAAATGACAAAACAAAATCTAAAAGATGGTGACAAAAAACTAAAACATATATACACATATTCATGATAAACGAAAATGAATTAGATCATATTTTTGGAAAAGCAGATTGCATATGTTTTTAATCTTAAAGAATAGACTTTTAGTTGGATGTAACTGTTTATTCTTCAAGTTTAGCTACTTAAAAAATAAGTAGCGAAACCTGTCTTGGAAACAAACTGCAGATGGCAATAATTTAATCTATTAAGGTGAGGAGATGATAGCTACATTTTTCAATCCAACTGGAGGGCTGGATGTCTTGATTAAAGGATGATGGTGAAGGACAAACGATGACAAAGAGTAAATTTAATATGTGACACATAAAAGCAAAAAAATAATAATCGCACAGCAAACCCAAATCTGTCATTTTGTTGCAGCCTAATAAATGCATCTTGTTTTATTCCTATTAAAGACTCATCTGCTTCTCCTAATAAAGCAAAAGTGTTCATAAATTTCCACCAGTAATTCAGAGCACTTATAAAATCAAACAGCGATCCATTAAAGCAGGAGTGTCAAACTCATCTTCGTTTTGCGTCAAATCAAGAACATGAATGCTCTTAAAGGGCCAGTTGTGCCAGAACGTATTGATAAAACCTGTTCATAAACTGTTAAAATATCAAATCAGTTCATATATTAAATGTTTAACTATTTTATTGACGACGTACAGACAGGAGGAGCATGTTCTCACAGAATGGCAGCCAATGCAGTTAGCGAGAGGTTGATCAATCCCAGGTGAGGCTCAACTCACTGCTGCCTCACCGGCTTCGCTTGCAAGCATTTGAATGGGAAAATGTGAAAATTCAGCGATTTTGAAGAAAAAATAATCAGAATTGGTTAAGCTAAATTAAAAAAATAAATACTTTACAGTACAAACCACAGCAATTTAAATTATTTTATTATTCTATTATGACAGGTGAGATTCTGCCTCACTTGCCTCCCCTGACCGCACGTAACTGATCAACACCGAATTATTAGCGCAATTTGTTCATTTTGCGTGAATTTCCATAATAATTCTCAAGAAACTGGAGGGAGTGATTGATACAATTTGGCAGTAAATGAATAAAAACTGCATTCATTTGATTCATAACATGATATTAAAGCACAGTTAGCGGAAAAAAACAAACAAAAAAAACCAGACATTGTTTTGAGACAGATCAAAAGCAACCAGAGTCTAAAGAAGAACTCCTTTCTAAAAGCAAGAAATGCTTTTTCAAGACCAAAAAAACACAAATTCCTCTTTGGCTTGTTGGAAAAGAACAAAAACTAAAACGTTTTTGAATATTTCTGGTTATAAGCAACTTATTCAAACACTTCAACATTCCTCTGGGCTCTAAATCATTGATCTCCTGTAAATTTCTGACAACGAAAACCTGCATCATGATAAAATAAACACTCCTTTCTGTTCATCATCAACCTGCTATCTTTGCTAGCTTACTACTTGTTATCAAATACATGACAATATAGCAAATTATTAAACACTTTTTAAGATAAAAGCTAAATCTGCTGAAGTTACAAGTATAAAGAAGAAAACAGTAAAGCTGAGACTCAAAATAAGTGGAAATACTAAATCTTTTATCATTTCTACAAAAACAAAAAACATCTTAATTAGGTTTGATATCATCTTGTATCTGATGAAATTAAACAAACCCTTACCTAACACAGAAACCACAAGCGTTCAAAAAAACAATCTCTCTGTCGGTGTCCATGTTGTCACTATTTGGTGTCATTTTTAAGCCAACAAAGACAATTCTGCCCGTTCTGTTGCTCTGCAGTCATCACAGACCTGCACTCTGGCAGAGAAAATGAGCTTTCCTCCTGTTACCTCTTGGTTTCGTTGCTCAGAACCAAGCTGGAGCTTCTGCGGGTTTTTCAGCTGCTGCTCCAGTTTCTGGATCTCTTGCTGGAAAACGTCCCTCTCGTGTTCGCGGTCCACAGCTTGCTCCTGGACACCGAAAAAACCAGACAAGCAGCAGATAAAGGAACAAGAAAACAGACTCACAGGAAACAGCAGAGATGAATAATTATGATGTCTGCATTCTTTTCACACAATCATACGATTTGACCTTAAGAAATGTAAATGCTCCATTAAACTGCCTGGGACTGTAACAAAAGGCTTTCAACATTATGGCTTTAATCAATACAAAAATTTGAAACATATCTCTGCTTTCTGGTTCGTTGTCAGATGTTTTTGCAATTTAAAAAGAAAAGTTGTAAAAATGATAAAATATGCCATTTACTTTAACAGCTCCCACACCTGCAGCTAAGTTTAAGCACTGACCATAACAACTGATGAAAAAGTGTGTACAGCTGCTTTAGGAATAGACATTTTTTTTCAGGGCGCTGTTGTTGCATCATTATCGCTTTCATATGAATCATGCAGTAATGATCCAGTTTGGTCGGTTTTGTTGCTCTGCTGCTATTTTAATAAGTGCTCTAAAAATGTTTATTTATAAGGAAGTATTTTTTCCAGAGAAAGGCATGTACCTTCACAAAGTAAAGTCAAACACTTTAGCACTATTTCCCAAAGCTTTCGAAACTGTGGAATATTTTTTAATTTTAAACTTTCTCCAGGGATTAATGCTCATATTTTTCAATCTCCAAATGACTACTAAGCACTTCTGCACACTAAGGGTGCACCGATTGCAGTTTTCTGGCCAATTGCCGATTACTGATCCTTTAAAATGCCTACACAAATTTTTTTTCGTCTGAAATATTGATAAATATAACAAGATAGTGGTTGAATTGACAGCAGTAGGAGGACTATTGTTAGCGGCCGATCTGTCAGGGAGAGCAGAAAAGGACAGTAGCCTGTTTTTAGACCTTTGCCGAGGTAAATAAGATTGGTGGATAACATCAGTTTCACATGTAAGTATCGTCCACAATTAAGGAAATCAGTGCTGATAAATCAGCTGGCCTATAAATCAGTAATTCTCCACTACATACATTTTCAGGACACTTTTTGTACACAAGATCTGGCAATACATTCAAAACCAGTAACTAGAACATGTGAAATAATATTAACACAAAATTAATATTTTGTTGGTTGCTTACGTCGAGAAACTTCTTGTTTTTCTCCAGCTGTTTCTCCAGGGCCTGAATTTGCTGCCGGAGGTCGCCGGTCTCCGTCGTCTGGGAATACTCCAGCTCGATGACTCTGTTCATCTGCTCCTCCAGCTCTTCCTCCAGCTGCTTCACCTGCTTCAGCAGGTCGGTGTTCTCCTTCTCCGCCTGCCGCTGAACCTCCACCTTCTCCTTCATCAGCTTCTCAGTTTCCTCCAGCAGGTCTGCGCGACATTGTGAAGACGGATGGAACGTCCGGCATTAATACCAGCTGGTTAGCTTCTCAGAGAGACACAGAGATTAAGATCTGAGATGGAACTGAAGAGTCTGAAGATGGTGACATTTAATCAGATTAAATGCAGCTTTTGCTTTTTGACATTGTCTACATCGAGTCTTATCTGTTTCTAAATACTTCAACAAGGTCTGAATAAATGGCAGATATCAAACTCTTCCAACATCTCAGTCAAGTTCCCAACACAAAACCCAGTTACCAGTCACTAACCCCCATGATTCCCAGCATCTCTTCGCCCATTGCTGCCACCAGTAAATATCCCACACTGGATCAAACCCCACAGGATTAGTGCCACAGTGACAAGAGGATAGAGTGGAAACTGACAGGTCAGACACACAGTTTACATGTTGCATTGTCCATGCCTAATAAGCTTTAACGAGGAGAGGAGAGTTACTCCTGAACAGCCAATCATTTCATTCAAAGAAAGGCTGCAAACAGCATAAATGCTTACAAAAAGAGAGAGGACATGATGATGTACAGTGCTTTGCAAAATTGTTCATAAAACTTAAACTTTGCTACATTTTTGTCACGTTACAACCACAAACTTTGATTTATTTTATTAAGATTTTATGTGATTGATTAGGGCTGCAAAATATTTTAAAAAGGTGAAATTGTAACAATCTTTTAATACACATTTTCCTCTCTATTAACTTTCTCCATGAAGTATAATACATCGCACCTGAAATAAACAAAGCGACTAAATATTGCTTCCAAGTAGGGTTGAAATTATTCATTGCATTAATCATAATGAATCAATTATTAAAATAATCGCCAACTAATTTAGTAATCGATTGTTAACTGGAGTTAACAATCGATTAACTCGATTGTTAACTCCAGTACAAAAAAAAAAAATAAATTTTTATGAAAGAACAACTTAGTCAAAGCAGTAATTAAGTCCAAAGTATAAAAAAATAAACATACTTTGTATTTCTGATTTTTTTAAAAAACTTTGTAAATATGTTCTACCCAAAACTCCTAAAGTGACAGTTTTAGCTTCACCTGATACAAAATCTGTAAAAATAAATAAATAAATAAAATCTTTTACTGTCCTATTATTAATCGGTTTATTGTAAAAAATAATCTCTAAGGATAACCTCAGAAGCTATGATTTTTACTTGATGTTTGATGCTGTAATATGACAAAATGAGAAAAAGCTTACAAATAATTTTGCAAAGCAGTGTACAAATGCCTACAGATTGTTTTCATCATGCTAAAGCGGATGCCAACACTGACTCTGGGACATTAAACGGGACAAGAATCAGTCAAGACACAAAGCTGCAGCAGAGGTTAACGACTGTTTTGAGTGAGTATGTGAGCCCATAAGCAAGCAAGCAAGCTTCAAGCTGTGTCGATGAGTTGCTGGATCAAGGGTTAGAGAGATGCACCATCACTCAGCCAGACGACTTATGAGGACAGACAGAGACATGACCGAGCCATGCTCAAAGTGGACACACCTGCTTCAGGTGCTGCAACCATTGCAGCTTCAACTAGGCCTACAGGAGGATGAGAAAGCACACAAGAGTTTAACATGCTCTGGTTCCTTTTGCCATGAACAGGAAAACTGTCAGGTACAGAATGGAGGAAAGGTGAAGAAAGGAAGGTTTTCTTTTCCCTAAAAACTGCAGAAATAAAGTGATGTGAGGGGGAAAGTATTAAAGAACCCCTTGTTTATGATTTTAATAGCAGAATACTCACCATTTATGAAAAAATGTAAGGAAGTAACACCCTTTTTATTAAATGTGGGCAATAAAGTGTAAAATTAGCATAAACATACATCAAAATTAACGTTACCGCTTTATAAAAGTAGTTAAAAGACTGAAAAACCTTGAAAAATATGACACGAAGGTGTCAAATACCGTCGCTAACATTGACACAAAAGCTATAAACGGCTGGGAAAGATGAGAGTTCATCAATTAAACTCACTGAGGACGAATACATAAATTAAAAGCTGGAGTATATTATAAGCATATTTGTGAGCCCGCCTCTTTATTAATAAATTTAATATAATTTCAGATTTTTGTATAACTTTTCTTCAGGTGAACTTATAAAGTGGTCTATCATCGTTACAAGTTAACTTTCTAATCTACAGAAAAGTTATTTGTTGAAAAATTGGACTGATGTTGATATCCGATAACACTGCAGTCATGTTAGATTTACCAATATTTTATTTTATCAAATGTTCTTATCTGATTACTTGATTAATTGTAAGAAAAATCGATAGAATACTTGATTACTAAAATATTTGTTTACAACAGCCCTAATATGAGTATTTCTTTATATTTCTGGTAGAACCATTGCTTATTCTGCTTTCTAAATGAAAGCAATAAAATATTTGCAGTAAAGGAACTTAGAACTAATAAAATAATCACTATGAAGTTTTGAGGTTTGGTTGAAGAAACCACAATTAAAGCAAATCCTTTAAGTGAAAATTGTAGGGAAAAAGCTTGAAACTAACCGACTGCAGGTGAATGATTCACAGGCTTCGCCTACAATTCAACTAACAATTTACATTTCACAGTAAATAACTAACTCTTGATCTTGTCTAAAAGATGAGTAAACACTTTTCCCTTTGCGCTGCAGGTAAAAGAAGGTAACTTTGAGTCAATACACCACAGCCCTGTTAATTCGCCCCCCTTTTCGTTGAGGTGATACGTACACAGCTCGCGTGGCCCCGCCTCTTCCCTCATGGCGTCCTGTTGCCGTGACAGCAGCTCGCGCTCCTCCACCATCTGAAGCCGCTCCTGCTCCAACTCGTGCAGCCGGCTACTTGTTACCTGATGGGGAAATTTTTAAAAATCAGGAGCTGAGATTAATGCTTGCTGACACTTGTTGCCACATGTTGCCGTACTCTCAAAAAAAAAGAAAAAAGAAAACGTCAAGTTTTTTTCTGCTTCAAAAGTCAAAAACAGATTTATTTAGAATCTAAGAAACAAATCTGATAATATCAGAGGAGATTTTGTCACATTATTTTGTTATAATTTTTAATTTTCAGACCTGAATGCCACTCAGGCTCAATGTATTTACAAAAATAAAATCAAATGTTAATATTTAGTGATGTTTTTAGCGGCACATTGTGTTTAAAACTTAGTTCTCTTGGACTCCAGGTGTTCTGTATTTTGCAAATCTTGGATTCTTGCTAAGATCCTTGTCTGTCAGCAGCTAAACATTTACCATTTTAGTTATCACATGTCAGGGTTTCCCTCAGTGTATTATAAGCCTGGTGGGCAACCAGGCTATACTTATGCCCTCACCAGGCTTGGCATTGTTAATTTATTTGTTTGTTTTTTTAATTATTATTATTCTGATCGCCTTTTTGCTGTTTTGGTATTAATCTTCAAATCTTCCAAAAAATGCATAACTTTCAAATGATATTTTCAAATTTCCTGTCACCTTTAGACATTTTTAACTCAAAAACACGGCGGGGCGCTGGATTAATGACCTAGCGCCCTGAGCACCATGCTTAGCATGTTTTCTGGGGGAACCCTGATGTACCTGATCATATCTCCCCCTCCCTGCAGCTCACCTGCAGCTCTTGCTCGAGGCTTAGCTGGAGCTCTTCCTTCTGACGCAGCCGCTCCTCCAGCGCAGCTCGTTCTCCCGTGTACCCATCTATGAGACCTGTAAGAGAAGTACTTTTAGGAAGAAAGCAGCAACTCGTACACATTCACAAAAAAAGAAAAACCCTCATGTGTTTTTGTTCAGCTCTCTTCTTTGTTACAAACACTCAACAGAAGGATTTGTTGAGTGAATTTTCATCAGCTCCCCTGCAAAAACACAAAATCTTACCAAGTCATTTTTGTTTAATTTCGAGTGCAAATATCTTAGTATACTGAAAATAAGACAAAATTAACTGACAAGTAACATTTTAGCAAGATATAGAAGTTTGTTATAAGTAAATAATGTTTAACTTAAAACAAGATATTTTCCCATTTTATAAGTTAAGTTATCTGCCAATAGAACAAGTACTATTTCATCAATATTAAGGAATTATTTACTTAAAACAAGCTTCTATATCTTGCTAAAAACTTACTTGTAAGTTAGTTTTATCTTATTTCAAGCATAATAAGATATTTGCACTATAAACTAAACCAAAATTACTTGGTAAGATTTTGTGTTTTTGCAGTGAAACGTTTTCTGGAAGCTTTGTGTTACTAACCTATTAATATACAAATTGTTTTTAAACCGAATAAAACTAAAACTCTTCAAAATTATGCAAAATTGTTTCAACTTCTAGATTTTTTAGCTAGATACACCATTCCAACTTTAACAGGTTCCAAAACAAATTATAATTCACTTTTTTGTTGTCTTTTATTAGCTTGTAAAATCATATTTTTAGTTTTAAGTACAAAACTGATAGTTGTTATTAATTTCTATAAAATATACTGCCTGCTATCACACCTCAGTTTTCAGGAGTATGAATAGACAACAAACAAAAAATTTATGCAAAGTTTGCCTTGGGAGGGATCTCTGTCAGGTGTCCAATGTAAGTAATTCAAGACTAAAAACAACATCATCCACCAGCTGCAGAGAGCAGTGTAGAAAAACTACAAATGTAATTAATTAATAGTTAAGTTATCAGCCACACTATGTGATTATCTTGTGCTGTAATCGGGTCATGTTTGTGACATTTAATATGTTCCATCTGTAAGAATAAATATCCTCTTTCAAGGCTAAACTCAATTTAAAGCTCAAAACCAGTTTGAAAATGCCACACCCTGGAGTTTTAACTTGATCTTCCAGCACAATAGAGCAGATATTTCTCTTTCAGATCACTGTGCAACAAAGCCCAGTGGAAACACAACACTCCTAACTAGTTAATGGAGAGTCAGACCAGTTTTCATTTCACTTCAAGATTTGGCTTACATGGGTGTAGGTTTGTTAAAGGAATACGGTGTAACTTATTCCACAAAAACACCAAAGTGATCATTCACAACACTGCTCTAACACAAATAAAATATTTTCAACAAAAGCTACAGCCTTCTACTCTTTTTGAACAGCTTTCTATTTGATTTTATGACAGAGGTGCTCCTCTACAAGATTACAGAGTAAACAGAGAAACAGGATCCCAGTATTATAAAGGACAAGCCAAGATTAGAAAGAGCCATAAAGTCACTGCTGCTAAGTCCATCTGCAAAGCGAAAGAGAAGCAAATATTCTTGATCTGTGGGATTAACAGCATGTAAAAACCAAAGAAGAAAGGGTATGAAAGTGATCTGGTGCAGCTGATCAATTTCAGACCAGCTGCTACATAATTAATTACAAATTCATAGTTAACTTTAAAAAAAATTCAGATTCATAATCTGCATTATTTCTTAAGAGTTAAGTTTTCTAAAGTGGATTAAAAACATCAATAATCAATGGAAAAAGAATAAAAAAGCTATTAGAAAAAAATCCAAATTAATCTGATCATATAAGACATTTCATTATTGTTATGATCATGTATTCCCGTAATTTATCCAAATATGCAATGGCAAAGAAAATAAAGCAAAGGGAAGGGATGAAACTCCAATGAGTGAGTAAGAAATGAACTGTTAGCCTTGGGAGCTGAGTATTCTTCATGCTTGATTCAAACCTTTCTCCTCAGTAAAAGCTGGTTGTTATTTCAGATAAAAATAAGAGTCGAACCCTCAGCACGGTGGAGTTCCAGAGCCAGCTGCTCCCGGGCTCGGGCCTCCTCCGTCACCCTCTCCTGCAGCTCCTCCTGCTTCTGCAGCAGCTCTGTGATCTCCTGGTTGTGGCGGAAGGACTCCCGCATCAACTCAGTCTGGGTCATCCGGGCATGCTCCAGCTGCAGCAAGAGATGGAGGACAGTGTCACAAAACACCGGAATTTAGAGACCACAAATGCTTTATCTTTGAAACTGCCACCAGTCAATTTAATGCTATAGTTAGGGTTCATTAATATTTAATTGATTGCAGCAGATATTCCCATCATCTGACACCTATTGAAGTCAATCCATTCAAAGTGTGTAAGCATAAAATATGTAAAATGCAAACTGAGGTTCAGCACCTAATGATTAACGCAGAGCGGCAGAAACAGCAGCAGGAGATAAAACAAATGATCAACTCTGTAAACGAAGCAGTAATGATCCAAACAATCTTTACAAATTAATGTAAAAAACTCATTTAGAGTCACAAGTAAATATCTACTATAGGAGATTTGTTGTCATTTTTAAAGAACCACCATTTTACCTATAATTTTTAATATTTAAAGTAAAGATGGATCTGGTAATAATACTAGTACTTCTGTCATTCTTTGTAGAAATTCAATACAAATATTGTAGGAATACTATACTCTACTGAAAACTGTTGAAAATGTAAATTTTTTTATTGCATCTAAATTTAGAAACAATTTTTTGTCTTTTTAAATATTTAACGAAGAGTCATTGTGGACGGTCCAAAGAGCCACCTACAGCTCCGGAAGAAAACATTGCTTTCCAATGTTTTTGATAATCATCAGCTTTGTGTTTATTTTTTCTTAATTGAATCACTAGAAAAATGTAATTGTAATTCCACTTTTTGCTTCTCATGGTCAACAGTTCCAGTAGATTTGCCTCATCTTTAATTAAATTGATTTGTTTTGCTTTTATTGTTTTTCCAAAATTAATCTTGTCCTAGGAAATATCAACCAATCTGTTTATTGGTCTCCCGTTCAACATTTCCCTCTCAACGGCAATTTAGCACAGTAACGGCTGGTCAGCGCAGGCGCTAACTATCGCTCTTGTATGTTAACAGGTACATATCAATTAGCGCTGCTATTTATATAAATTGTCTCTTATAGGGGAAGTGAGCTAGAGTAAAGTAACAAGATATTTGTGTGAAAGTTTTGAATGAGTAATTGTTTGACATAATTTGTAAATATTTATTTATGAAGCGAGTCAACTGCAATTTAGCGCGGTAACGGCTGGTCAGCGGAGGCGCTCACTGTCGCTCTTCTGTTAACAGCGTTCATCAAATAAAAGAACCTGCGAAAACCACACTGATTAATCATTAAGTGTGCAACATATTGCCATCACAAACTTTTTGGCGAAGCTGTTAATGGAATCTGAGCATAAAGGTCTCATGATAATCAAGATGGCACCGCCACAAATAAAAAAGCAGCTCGTTTTACAAACTATAACAAACCCAGCTTATGTGCTGATTTAATGGCTTTGCAGTCGGATATTTTAACCATATCTACACTATAAAACCTGTCAGTCAGGTGACAGAAGCAACGTTTTTCCTGATAAAAATACTTGGAAAACATTGTATATAACCGGCATAAACCGCCTGCGCACTCATTTTCCATAGATTTTCATATCACCCTGAGCAAAGGTCTTATTGTGATGATGTAGGAACTGGGAAGCGGTAATGTGAACCTGCCACAGAGGAGAAGTCATACGATCTTTCACCTAATGAATGAGGAGAGCTGCTGAGTGCCTACATGGAGACACATTCATCTTACATCACAACTATGTGCATGTTTGGACCTGAGCTACAGAAAATGGGCCATGAAATGAACCTATGAAACATTCATCCTCACTCGCTGGTTAAAAAATACACAATCCCTCAACTTATTTATAATTTAACGCAGCAGACTGGTGGTAAACTTACTGTATATGGAGGAGTGGGGAGGGAGATTTTAGATATGACTTTAAGAAGGTGACCATTAGTCCTGTGGTTGACATGTGAGATCTGAGTCTGGACCACCACGGCGTTTCTCGTGTTCAAGGTGCTGCTCAGCGGGAAGGGTCGAGGAAGGGGTATGCGGGATTCCACCTCGTACACGTCTTGGTCCTCCCCCTCCAGCCACGTGCTTCTCTGCATGCTCGAGTTCCAGTAGGAGCGATAGGAATCCATGGCGGGCAAAACTTCCAGCCTTTCGCTTTCCTACCCAGATTCATGAAAAAGGAGTTTCCATCCGATGCGATCTGTTGGGCTCAGCCGGTTCGCTGCGAATGGGGAATAAAGTCCAGTGGGAGATACGTTGTGGATAGCTCCAAGCAACTGTCTCTATGTGTTTTGTACACACATGCAGGAAGAGTAAACATCGTTTGGAGAAGGTGACATTCACGTCATCTCAAACACATGAAGCATCAGGTGAGCTTTGAGAATAGAAATCCGTCAGGAAAAGGGAGAGTTTTTATAGTCCTGCAATAAAGTGTCATCCTCGGCAGCAGGGTGAAGTCCGATCCAGGTCCGGACGGCTAAAATCCACTCCTGAACACGGCTGAAGGTGGGTAAACGAAAAGCAAAGCATTTCTTCCCTTCACCGGTCCTCGCTGCGTGTCGTCGCTGACCTTCTTTCCTCAGAGTGAAACCATATTACGCCGCTCAGTAAAGCTCACACCCCCCTCTGCTTTCCACTCTCTCTCTCGCTCTCTGGAGATTCATTAACAATACCGTGACGCTGCAGCAGCCCCGACTTGTATGGGAGCCTCCCAGGGGCCCCTTCTAATTGACCGGCCCAGGCGTCAACCGGGTGAGAGCGTAATGACAGCGCTCAGATCGGAAAGTCACTCACTCTATCCTTCCTCCCTACTTCCTTCAAAGATTCCTTGCATTACCAATCAATACAACCAGCAAGGTCACCAGAATGTTTCTGCTTAAAGATTAAAAACCACGTAGCTGCGAGATGAGACCGCGTTTTCCTACTTCCTGCTCTAAAACACACAGCAGGATCCTATCCAGAAAGTGGGAGGAGAAATCAGGTGTGGCTTCAATCCTTCTTAAGAGCAGCGGACCGGGTAGATTTGCAAACAGATTGAGCTCACAAATAACCAGACAGCACACGCCCATTTCACAGAAAGCTGTCTAACCAGATTTTCTTCCCTCTGAAGCAGCAAAAAATACTTTAAAACGATTTAAGCCACTGTTCTGCTCAGTCTGCTGTCTAACAAACTATTTCTATCTCGCCCAGGCAGGAAACAGAGGTGAGCAATCGTGAAAACAAACACCTACCAAAGGGCAAATAATTTACAAGCCATGGCTCAACAAAGACATTTAACATTCCTGATTGGGCTTGTTGCATGTCTCTGTTAATGACTTGGTGATTCAACAACAAACAGACAAGACTAATGTACAGCAGATCAATAGCAGGAAAATCAATGAAGGAACCATTAGAGGCTTCGTTGATTAGACGTTTGTTGTGCCATCAGTGAAGTTCGATTGAAGATTTGTTAGATGTAATCTAAAATGAGGAGATCATATTTTAAAGAAATAACGTGATTTCAGAATTATTTTAGGGCTTTTATAAGCTGTTCATTTTTGTGGAAAATAAATATTTTCATGTCAGAATTATCCTGAATTTTTAATATTCTACAAGAACAGCAAGAAATGAAATAAAATACACCAAGAAACCTCTGTGCATTCAAACAAATCAGATTTGACCTTTAACCTTCAAGAACAGTTACTCCTAGTCTCTCCAAAATATAATTCTGAAGAAACACAGATTCTCATTATAGCCTATAGTTATACAGGCTATAAGCTATATAACCTGTCATGATAAATTTTGCTGGATGATAAATTGTTCCAGTAGTTATTGCGATAAACGATAATATTGTTGTTTTGACACCATTTTTAAGTAATATGATGGTAATGGTGAAATGATAATCCAAGAACACATTCTAAAAGATTTGTAAACTTTAAATTTTAATGAACTTTTAACACTGGAACTGGAAGACATTTTAAATATGCAAAATAATCAAACAAAACAACAAATAAAATTAATTTTGAAGTCTTTGTAAACAAAATTGTCCTTCAAAATAAAGACTAGTTGAGACCAAAACATCAAACTGTAGACTTTTGTCATCCAGTTTGGTAGAAAAACAGAAAAAAAGAGATAAACAATAAATCATGCCAATGGAAATTGAGTTTGTTTTAATTTATCATGCGACTGATTATTGTGAGAAGCCTAGTTATAAATCTAGAATACATTAATTATTTAAGGGTTTTTTCACCCCTAAAATTACAGCATTTGTTACATTTTCAGCTGTTGTGGTTCAGTTTCACACTTAAAGGAATAAAAACATGTTCACCTCCTCGCCTGTGGTGGCGCTGCACCAAGAACTACTGAAGGAAACGACACAAAAACCTCTGAAGAAGACACTGAGCGCAAATGTAACAAAGATGAAGTGGTGTCAGGTTGTAGAAATTTTCTTTTGTCCTTAGTAAAAATCTTCAAACCATTCCTCCCGTTAGCGCTCAACTCACATGTTTGTTTTGGTTGTATTTACCCAGAATACCCTGTGTTGTAGTCTGCTTCCTGGTTTTGGAGCGGACTCCAGTCTAGTTGGCACTCACATATGCTTTCAGACTAAAGCAGAGTTTGCTTTTTAGATTGAAATTGTGCATCCACACCTCCCCAAAGGAGCAGAACTTTCTAGGCACACAAACTATAGTTTTTGATTAAAGCGGACTAAACATAAATGGTGTGAATGCACTCTATCTAGTAAACAGATAGTTTGATTAGATTAATTGCCAGGCATTGCTGATTTGTCTTATTACTCGTGCTACACCAAGATGACTACAAACATGTTCTGATAAATGTAGAAAATAAATCCTTTACTCCGATGTTAAAGACACCTACAAAGCAGTAATGCTTTGCCTCCCATCTTTGGAGCTATTTTTAGACCACCAAGACAGAGCCCATTTCAGCGTGAATAACGCATGAATTCCAGCCAGAGGGAGGGATGAGTTATGCAGCCAGTTACTGTAACACGCTCAATGGCCTAGTTAAGCTGGCCCCATCTCTGCGAGCTGACACGGGATGCAGCGGGAGTGCTGCATGGACACCCTGTGGGGGCGGAGCCACTCTGCGAGTCCGGACCAGGATAGGCTGCTTGGCCAACACAAAAAGCTCTGTGTAAATACGGCTCGTATCTACAGGCAACCAGAGGGAATGAGGCAGCTCTTTTGTGTGTGAATTCTGGACACATTCTGCCGTCTCATCCCCATTATGTCTCTAAATGAACAGGCGCACAAACCCACGGGTGGGGGGTCAGCAGTGTTTAGAGGTCTTTAAAATGTTTTGAAAGCCTGAATGTGTCACTGGAGTTTTCTGTTTACAGACACAAACACAAGAACATACAAGCAGAAACTTGTAGTAGTTTCCTCCTTTGGGGTTCTGTGCTGTTAATTAAATCTTTTACAATATTAATTATTATGAACAGTTCAGGTGGAGAAATGTTAATGTGAATGAACAGAAACTAGAAGTCATTCTGCCCTTTCACATCATGTAAGTCACTCAGGTGAGATCACAGACTGTGTGCTCTCAAAGCATGCAGCTGGCATTGTGGAATCAAAGGGAATAACAACCATTCCGTTATTTTATACATTTAAAATATGTGTGCAAATAACCCCAAATTAAGCTCCTTATTTGACTGTATCCCCTTCTTTCTTAGCGCTTATCTAATTATTCAGTAATATATGAATAAAAGTGAACACTGCGAATTCTGGCACCAACGGTTGCCTCATACCTGGTTAGTCGTGTCTGTTATGGTCATCAACATCTTCTCCACAGCTGCCTGAAGTCGTCTACTGATGCCCAGGATATATTCCTCGCTCTCAAGCTGCGATTCTGCCCCAAGGAGCAGCCGGTCCATCATCTCCTGGCGAATCTCCAAAACCTCTTCAACCTCCAACTTACCAGACCAGAACCTGGTGTCAGCACCAGCTGTCCTGCTCTGGCGAGTTTCTGTGGGATCAGACAGAAAAATGTTTTATTTATACGAATGTGTGCATATTATGACTCTCTTAAGGTCTTCCTGCAGAGGTGAGCATCATATTAACAAAAGCACAACAACAATTACGTAAAAGCTACGAAGTACAGGCTAAACAAGTTGACAGATTTCACAGCAATTATTATGTACAGCTCATAAACTGGACTAACCAGAATGCAAATGGGTGTTAATCATTACTTTAAAGGGAGAAGGAGAATACGTCAACAGCAGACACACTTTGGTGGGTAATGAAATAAACCTTTAGCTATGAAGTTTCTTATTTTTATAAAACCTCACAGCAAGGGGAAGATGATTAGCAGCTAAACTGCACAGGTGATAAGTTTAGAGAAAACAGATGAACCATTAAAAAAAATATGATTTCAGGATATAATGGTTGGCTTCTGCAGGTATAACATAAAACTCATGAGATGTATAATCATTTTAACTATCACAAATATAAATCACCAAAAAAGTTTAAGTGTTTAAAACATTTATGAGTTGTTGTTGCACAAGCACCAAGTTAATAAGTTTATGCATTTCAAGTTTTGTTTAAACTGTAAAATATCTGCTGAACTAGATCTTAAATGTATTTCCATGAAAACACAGATTAGATTAACGTTGCCTGTGCTGCATATATAAATGCTGACATATAATCCAACAAGCAACAAACTTAATTTGCATTTATGTGATAAAACCAGCTGTGACATGTTTTTAATCCACCAGTGACTGAACGTTAACACTCATATTCAGTACTGCGGAAAAACAAGATTTTAGTGGTATAGGAGATAAATAAATATTAAATGATTTCTAGGGTTGAAGGATCTACTACCTTTTCAAATACCCATATATTTTGAATTACTGTGGGCACAGAATAACAGACTAAAACAAAATAACTCTTGATAAACTCACACAAATAATCCAGATTTTTTATTTATTTAGAGCAATTAACATATTTTACAAGACATCCATAATTTTTGGTTAATAGAAGAAAACATATTTTAGTGTCTAGAAACAAATTACTAATTTAAAATTAGTTAATTTGATAAAATGAGACTGTCTTTAAATTCTGTGGTGCAATTTATCTGTCCTATATCTTAATTGCATTTCAGAGAATAAACAAAATGATGTGCGTTCTCTCATGTGGAAAGCAGAAGGGAAATAGAAAATCCCAGTTAAACCATCAAGTACACGAAGCAACATTTGAAACAACGTTGCTTAGATTCCAGTACCAGTTGCCAGCAACACATTAGTTTGACTTCAATGGTTGCTATAATTAACTTAAGTTCAACTTCCAACATTTTACTAGCTTGTGGTTTAGATCATGTTTCCTGTCACAACCTAAACATATTTGGTCTTACGACAAAATGATATACACTTGAATGAATCTGTCTGTTTAAGCAAAGCTGTTAAAATGTGCAACAAATTAACAATTTAGAGTAAACACAGGTCTAGTACACATCCAGCCATCTGGAGGATGTTAACTTGGACTCTTAACTGTTTAACCAAGAGTTAACTCAAGTGTTTTCTAAAGCATGATGTTACTCGCCTGGATTATCACTCTGGCAGGTTTGTGTCCGTGTGTTCGACTCGGTAGGCTGCACTCCAGCTGAACCTTCACAGGATCTTTGCATGTGGAGGCCTAAAGTTTCCTCAGCTGCAGCAGTCGTCTTCAGGACGTCCACAAGCACTTGGCTGAGCTTCCTGTTGGCTTCACACAGCAACTTTCTAAAAATTTAGGGAATAAAATGCATGTTAGCTAGTTGATTAAGACTTTAAACATTTAGTCCACCATATAATTGTGCAAAACCTCATTCAGAATGTTTTGTATAATTACAGTTGTACCTTTCAGTATCTTTATCTGAAGACTCTCCATCATCCTGCCTTGGTATTCTTGATATTTTGAGTTCTTCATCTGCAGTTGTGTGAGCTGAATCTTCCTCCTCTTGCTTCTCACCATCGTCTTTCTTCTTCAAGGCCTGAACGGGCAACAGAGAGAAAATAGACAGCAGCCCCGTCATTTCAAACTTCCAGCCAAACAAGCAGGCTGCTGAAAACTGAACTGCACTGGACACTGCAACATCGCGCGTGCAAACATTAGGAAAAGTACATTCAAATAAGCCACAGCCGTGAATAGGTAGAATCACTGCCTGTTTATGAACACAAAGACACAATTTAATTCCCTTAGAGCCCAGAGAAACACTAGTATCTTTGTGCTGCTATGGCAACAGGTGCACCTGAAGGAGACAGACGGGAACAGACAAGAGCTCCCCCCAGTGGAAAAGCAGCCGCAGTGCATCTTATTCTGCTCAGATAAGATATGGATCATGCATTTTATATCATGTTAGGTCTGAGTTTTTAGGATAAAATCCCTAAAACTGGCCCTGAACACTGAAATATTCTATTGTTTATTGTTATTTACCAGAACTTAATTCACAGTAGTTTATTTTCCAAGAAAATGGTAAATATTCAAGAAGTAAATGAAACAATGAAGTAAAAAATGTGCTTTAATTTAAATATAATCCAACTGAGTCATTTAAACTGAAAACAAGACTAAGAAATACATTCAAAAACAAACATTAAAACTTTGATTTTTTTGCAAATTTATGAAGAAGCATTGTGAACTGATGTAAAACCTAAAACACTCCCTTAAATAATTAATGACAGATGTTATAAAGTCTATGAAACAACACATTTAGATGAAAAAGGTGAACTGACCTGCTCAAGTTCAGTTTTCTGCAGCTCCTCCTTCAGTTTTCTGATCTCAGCGTTCCTCTCTTCCAGTTCCCGTTCCAGTTTCTCTCTCTCCGGTTCCTCTAACCAGACACCTGCAGGCGGGGAAGCCCTGGGAGTCTGCTCCTCCATCTCCCCGTCGACGTCCTCGTCGTCCATCTGGGTCTGCATGGAGCTATTCGTCTGGCTGGCTCGTCTCTGGATCCGAGCCAGCTCAGTCTGCTGTGCGAACTCCACGGACATCTGGACTATGGCCTGTCAAGAACCAGAAAACAAAATATGATCTTAAGTTTTTATTTGTGTGATTAAAAACAACAGAGGTTAACAACGGCTGAAAAAATGTTTTGGGTGCTTCTTTTGTTGCTGTGGCCAAGTACATGAGCTACAGTAAATCTACAAACCAAAATATATCCACAAAAATCAAGAAAATGTGTATTTAGAAAATATTCTGCAAAAGTGTTTTTTATTTCCTTTATCCCTTCTGGGAGTTGCATAATGGAGTATTGGGGCCAGGCTACAAGAACTTTTGATTAATTATGAGGAAAAAAAGACAATTTTACCAGAAAAATGTCTTAAAATAATGAGAAAAGGTCATTTTAATTTGAAAAAAGCTCCGATATGCTAATCAGAATCAGACGTGAACAGCTCTGCTTGGGTATTTTTCTTCAAAATAGACACATTCGTTTGCATGAGCATTTCAAAGTTTTGCTAATGACAATAATTCTATGCTGATGTGTTAAAAGATTAAATATTTCTATTAAGCGTTTCCTGTCAAACCTACACCAAACTTCACAAAATGCTCAACATTCCTCATTTTAATTTTTAGTTATTTGTGTTTGAGTTCTCATAAGATTATGACCTTATTCTCAGACCACTGTAACTGCTTTTTTTGATATCATAACCTCATTATTGTAATTAAAAGAAAATAAGTCATAGCCTGGCCCTAATACTCCACCACAGAGTTGACCTGGATTCAAAGTCCAAATAAACAGAAAGTTGTCAAAGAAGATGACGTCACTTTGAATATGGAAATCCAAAAACTAAACCTTCAAAAACCAAAAAAGTAAATTAAAAAATAAAACTGATCGCCAGCCCTAATTAAACCTAACATGTTACGTTACTACCTTTGCTACTTCCTCCTCCACCCTCTCTTGCTGCAGTCTTTCCTCCTGTCCAGCGGCGCCGAGGCTCTCCATCGAGCTTTCGGCTCCGTTCACACCGTTACGATCCAGTTTTCTCTCTCCTCTGCCTCCCCAGTGTTCCCCTTCTTCTCTCAGCCTTCGCAGCTCAATGCTGTGCTGCTCTTTGAGAGCTGCCACCTCTTGGTCGTACTTGTGGTGCAAAGCTTTCTTGAGCGCCTGCAGCTGCGGCGTCAGGCTAGACGGCCTGGCAGAGCAGCGCACCCCTTCATCTCGCTCTGAAACAGTTTTCTCACTCGGATCCTGAGGAGAGATGGGAAAAATAACAATTAATGTACTGGTAGCAGCAGATTCGTCCCCCATTGGAGCCAAAACCACTAATCATAATTGATAAATATTGTAGTTTTCTCTCCAGGCTTCCGGAAATAATAAAAAGCAAAATTTTGAGTCAACACGCTAGCTCTCAATCTCGCAATTTCGTCACTTACTTCAATTTTAAGCTTAAACCTCTAGAAAATATCCTCCTATAATCTGCTCTACAGCATTTCAGATGTTTTTGTTTTCCGTTCATCTTCATCTCTCTTCTGTCTTTCTCTCTAAACTCTATGCAGATATGAGAGCTTTAAAATATAAGCTATCGGGATGAAGGGACTGGCTAAATGACAGCCTAGGAGAGGGGATAGAAGTTAGAGCGTTAGCTTAAATGGAGCGCAGCTCACTCACGCAAGACAGAATCCTCCTTTCATGCAACCTCCAAGACTAGAATAAGTCCGCCTGGTTGGGACAGGGTTATATAATGTCTGATCCTTTAAATCATTAGATATAGGTCCACTCATTAGGTCGCCTGTGGCGTTTCAGTGGGATGTGGATTTAGGGCGAATTTTAGCCTAAAGGCTGCAACTCCTCCCTCACCATCAACCCAAAGCTGTCAAAGCATCTTAACGTGTCTTCAGCTTGTAATAGGAGTTGATGCATGAGGCTTAGGAGGAGGTAAACTGTAAGAACCAGACCTTTAGTTCCTCTTTTTGTTCCTCTGTCCCCTCATAGCCAAATTCTGGAGTGCTGGACAAGCTGCAAAACAAAGAGTACAACGATCTTCATTCATTTCTGAAATTTACTTCAAAAGTAAACATCTACTAAGGTGTTAAACATGCAGTTATTTCAGGAGAAAGGTTTTTATGAAATAAATGGAATAAAAAATTGCTATCAAGGTTTCTTCACAGATTTATCTCCAAATTCAGTACTTTTCCAGACTAAAATTTTCACACTACTTAAGCTGCTTCAAAATATAAACACCAAAATATCCATGTACTTTATATCATTTATTTCTATTTATAGCAGGCCTTGCATATGAAACCAAATGTATGTTCTTGAGAAAATGCTGAAGTTCTCAGTGTTTTTTAAGACTATATCTAAAGTATAACTACAAAAGTTTACAAGGCTAATATTTATGCTATTGTCAGAATTTAAAACTGAACCTCCACAAACCATAAACTGAAGGAATGAATGGAAATAATGAGAAATCAAGTATTTATACAAAAAATATTATGCATTCATATCTACTGAGTAGATGTGAATAGTAAATTATAAGTCACAAAACATAAAACTCCAGTTTTATGTATTACTTTAGTAATAGAATCCAGTAAAAGAAAATACTTAATATTTTATAGTTATAAAATCAAACAGTGGAGGGCAGCAGGGAACCACAATAAGACAGTAAATTCTGTGACAAGGTGAACAGCCTGTGGATCTTAATCATACTTATTACACAAATTAAGAAGAAATAATGTTTTTGAATTCAGAGCCAAAGGGAAAAGCTAGTTTAGCATTTAATCTGTTTTTATGCACAATGTTTATAGTCATCTTTCTCTCACATTTTAACACTTTCAAATTGGATCACAAAGTTATCTGAAGAGGTTTAAGAGGCTCTTTTAGAGGTTTGTGTATAAATAAAAGCTGCACTGCTGAATGTTTTGTAGCTGGACTCTTGACCTGCGTTAGACAGGTCAGGTACCTTTCTATCGCAGAAGCATCTGTTTGAAGTCGGGGCCTCATTTTACAGTTCTCTAAATGTCGCCAATCAATCAAGCTCAACCTTTAAAAGCAGCTCCCAAAATGAGGTAGTAAAAGCTACGAAAACGTAACCTGAGACTGTAGAATTTCATAAAAATACTTAGTGATTTTTAAAATTCTTTTTAGAAACATTTAGCAACTAAAAACAAAATTGAAACAGAAATTAGATTTTAAAAATGCACCAACTTTTATAACATCAGCTATTCTACCAAACTAAGATTTGGAGAGTATATGTCTGTGGGCAATAAATGGGAGACTGAATGTTTTTGTTTGATCACCTGTAGTAAGTCTGGGCTCCTGTGGCGTCCTGCAGTCGCTGCTGCAACACAAACAGCTCTGTAGCATAGCGCTCCTCTGTGTCTGCGGCCTGCTGCTGGTAGTGAGCCCTAAGGCGCTCCATTTCCTGTTGGTGGCTCTCCTCCAGCCGCAGCTGCTTCACCTGAGCCTCGGCCTTCAGCCTCTGGAGCTCCACTAATGTCGAGTCTGATTCCCTGGCCTGCTCCCCCAGATCTAAGAACGTGAATATAAGACTGGTTTTTACACAGCTAGATAAATACAGATTAAGTATATATATATATTTTTTTAATTAATAAGAAATAAAAATAGCAAAAATAGATAAAATAATAAGTAGCATTGGAAATTTGCTAACCTTAACAGAGAATATGTGTTGAAAAATGAACTAGTGAACAGTGATTTAAGAAAACACAATATCTAGAAGAAGCTCAAGGTCTGCAGCACTTGAAACAAGACATTAAAGAATTTAGTTTTTTTTTTTTTTTTTTACAGCAAGCAAAGAAGAATAAAACAGAGAATGGCACATTTGTGCTTATTTCCAGCTGCACTGAGCTGAAAATCTGATTTCTTGGTAAATGGTAAATCCACCTGGATCATTGCTGTAATAGCAGCTGAATTTATATCCACTCTGCATTAGATCACAGGTGTCAAACTCCAGTCCTGAAGGGCCACTGCCCTGCAACTTTTAAATGTGCCTCTGCTGCACCACACCTGAATAGAATAATTAGGTCATTAGCAAGACGCTGGAGATCTTATCTACACAAGAAGGAGGTAATTAAGCCATTTCATTCAGGTGTTTTGTACCTGTGGCACATCTAAAAACTGCAGGACAGTGGCCCTAGAGTTTGACACCCTAGCATTAGATTAAGAGTTCAGAAATTTGATTTAAACTGTAAAATTAACTAAATAAAAAAATCTATCAATGTTAAATTTCAAAAACAGAAACTAGACAGTACTCTGACGCTGTCAGACAAACGCATTATTTACCAATAAAAAAAAAGTATTCAATTATTACAGTTTAAGCAGGTTTCACCAACTCAAATTTAAAACTTTTAAAGATCTTTTTAAGACAATTATGTATAGAATTTAAGACCCATAGCTCCACAGAAATGTATGAGCTTCATCCAGCCAACTAGCTATAAATTGGCACTTACCCATGATGGACGCAAATAGCAGGCTAGCTAGCTAGCACCGGTATATTAGCAGCTAGTCAGACATTATTTCCGTATAATTATAAATGTATGTTATATAAATAATATATATACGTATATAAATACTTCTAATTATTATTTACATGTGTAAATAATGTCAATGACAGCTAGTTAGCGCTAGTCTCAACCGTTTTGAGTTGAGACAATGAAGACCTCTGAGGGTGACTCAAATTTTTGCCTGACAGAAAAGTCCCGCCAGAAAAAACAAAACAAAAACAACAAAAATTGAAAAGTTCTGTGAAGACAAAAAATTTTAGGACGTGGGAATTATACAAGCCACCAAACTTTTTAAATTAATTTAAGACACTTTAATTTTTTTCTGTTTGTAATAATGTAATGAATTTTCACACTTACAGTATATTTCACAAAAACATTGGAGTACTAAAAGTCTCCCATGAGTTAGTCCACATAAAGACTAACTAATATCTAATATCTACATCCTACACCCCAATACACGTCCAATATACAAATAAATGTGCATAATAAACAATCCAAACATTTAGAAACATGACTAGAGTTGATGAGCTCTGTTTCTTCAGGTTAAGAGCCACATAAAACACCATTTTGCTAAATACAAATACATATGGTAAGATGAGAAAATGTGTGGCAACAGCTTTGGAGAGGTGATCAGATTTACCTCTGCTTGAAGGAAGGCTTAATGTGGCAAGCCGTGCGTTGAGGTCAGACAGCTGCTTCTCACTGTTGATCTTCAGTTCATCATAGGCCACCTGCAGCTCATTTATCTAGGAGATTAGATTGAATTTTTCTGTTAAACTAGTGCTCTGCTACTAAAAAAAAAGTGTCCACTTTGCATTATGTGAGACAGAAACAGCTGAGTAACAGCACAGACTCTAGATAAATTATAATTTATCCAAAAGAAACAACCAGATTTAGCAGTTCTAAGTTTAAAAAATGCTTATAATTTTACTGTAAAATGGAAATGATTTTATTTTAGGTGCAATACCAAAACAGAATCTGCCTGTTTGGTGAATTTGAAATATGTGAACGAATACAGTAAGTAATTACACCCATGTGGTGTAAAACTTTAAGGCAGTGTAGGAATCTGTGCATTTTTACCTTATTTACATCAGATCTCAGCAGATCTTGAAGCTGACAGAGACAATCATGTTCATGCTTAATTTTCTCCCTCACCTGCCAAAGATTGGTGTATAACTCTAGAATAATAAAAGGTTAAAATAAGGAAAAATATTAGAGTGAACATGGATGGAAAACATATAGATAATTGTTGTAATTCTATAAAGAGTGTGTACCTCTAGCCTCCTGAACAATAGAGGAGGATTCACTAGTTGTTGGTCTTTCATCTGAAATAAGCGACAGGTCTGATGTGTTGACACTCTCCAAAAACTCTTTACCAAAAATCTTCTGGAAAGACTGAAATGTGAATGAAAATGGTTAATGAAAATGTGGAAACACATGTGAATTAAAAACTGGTATCTCAGTTTAAAATTACCAGAATTATCTCACTGCATTCTTCTGACACAGCTTCTATCATGTGTTTGGATTTTTTTCTGCCACCTGAGAAAGCACAAACACTTCAGACAACCGCAGATGTACTACAAGCACAAATAAATGTAAGACATGCTGCTTGCAGATTGATATCATTTTGTAGTAGAAAACAGGTTTACCCAGGCTGCTTTGCTCTCTCTGGTGGTGCAGTCTGAGGTCCAGAGAGGCCTCCGTCTCTTCCTGCAGCAGCTCCAGTTCAGCGGCGTGGATCTGAGACAGGCTGATGCGCTGCGCCTCCATCTGCAGCCTGCACTCCTCCTTCACACACAAAGAAGAAATCACATGTTAAAAAAGACTAATTATCAGTTAACTAAATCCAACTACAAGCACAGAAATTTAATTATTTACTCCAGTGGTGTCCAAACGTTTTGTCACATGGGCCAAAATCGTTAAGTCAAAAGTAGTCGCGGGACAAAACAACAAAAAATTTTAATTTTTTTACTGCTCAATAATAAACTAAGCATGCAGTAATTCTAACTAAATAAGTAGAGAAGTCAGCCTTTGTGTAGGAAAAGGAAGTTCAAAACATTGCAGATCCAAAACTGAAAGAGTTTTTCGTGTTAAAAAAATAAAGATATCTGGTTTACAAATATTTTTGGGTTCAGATAAAAAAAATAAAGAAAAACATTTTACTTGTTCTCAGCAATAAGAACAGGATTTGGGCCACTCGCTTTTAAAAATGCTTATATGCATCAAGCAAAGGTTAAAAAAAATAAAAATAAAACCAGATTTGGGTTCTCTAAAGTCTGTTTCTAAGTCAAAGTCAGTTGATAAGTGTGATCATATTTAAAATGAAATTAAAGAGAAAGTTAAAAAAACATGGTTGTTAAAAGAATTACTTTGAGTTTTACTTCGGAGAAAGTAATAGTTTGGTCTAATTAAAGAAAAAAAGAAATCTATCTGCATCAACCATACCATTTCATTTCTGAAGCAGAAACATGGCTTAGAACCATCTGCGCATAGGATGAGAGCTCTGCTCTCATCACTTCAGGACGAAAACAACAAAAAGCTCAACACAAGGCTCCTTAACATAATGATGCATAATGCATCAGCATAAATTTGTGATTCTGTAACCTTTTGAGATTACAAGCTTTAAAGTGCCCTCTACATCTTAATTAGGCCGTACTTTAAAACGCGGTGTTATGATACGGTCACTCCATCCGACGATGTGGAGGAGAGAGCCTCTTTCCTGACAAGCAGCTCAGATGTTGGTGATTAAACAAAGCATGCAGATGAGAGAAGGTCAGCGGAGAGCAAACAGATGGATGATGGTTGTGCTCCTTCGCCGCTACACGCAACCACTACTAAAAGCAGATCAGCCCTACAAATAAATGGAAATGATTAAAAAAAAGAGCTTTCAGTAAGTCTATCTTGTCTTTCTAACTTTTAATTAATAACATTTGACCATGTGTTAAATTGCTGACAATTGCACTCTTAAATATTGCTTCTGTTTCTGCTACACTTGAAATGTTAAGATCATACAACAGGTTTTACAATCAGACAAAGATAACCTGAGTAAACTGAGGGAAAAAATGTTTTAATATTATTTAGTTTATCAGACAATTAAAAAAGCTATCCAGCTCTGGAATGTTTTAGGTATTATTTAAGGGTTATCTTACAACATCTCAAATTGATTTCAGACAAGATTTGACTAGGCCAATCAAAAAACACAAGGGTGCTGGTTGTACAGGTCACAAACTGATAGTCAGATCTTCTACAGGATTTTTTCATCTAGATAATAAAGCACATAGAGCTGAAGTTGTTAAAATAAACTTATTTAAATGTTTACTTTGCCTTCTTTACTGATTAAACAGTGAGAAAATCACTAACTTTGGCAGCAGCCTTGGGAAAAATCGTCTTCTGCTTCACGCTGTTTTAAGAGGTTGTGTCGAACCAGTGTCTTCATGACATTTCACTCTTTCCTCCCTTTCCTCACAGGACTCCTCCACGCTTTTACACTTCTCTCCTCTAATTCTTTGGCTCCTTTGATTCCGCCGCAATTAAACTGATGTTTGTCGACTTGCAGAACACAAAGTTCTGCAATTAAATTCTCCCTTTTGCGCTCAAATGAAAATTCTGCAATCTGTGCTCATGGCCCTGCATAACAATTTCAGGAGCATCAACAGAGCAGAAAAATTTCTGCTTTTGTAAGAGTGCAGCTTGAAGCATTCCTTACAGTAGAGCCCCCCCATCTATCAACCTTTACTGTGAGCTGAATGATGCATCAAAGCAACTTCAAGACAAAGAGCAGGATGTGAGCATAAGTGACATTTACATGCTCAGAGGTCTCTTCTTCCTCTTCAGCACACTCTGTGTGACAGCCCATCCCCTGTCCGCTCACCTGTATAAGAAAGCAGAATATAAAAAACATTTTAATACAAGTGAGAAAAAACCTTAAATAAACACCACCTTTCAAAGCATTTATCACCATTGAGCTTTTTCACATCTCTCTGTATTACTGTATTTTAATGGGATTTAATATGACAGGCCAACAAAAAAAAAAAAACTCACAATGAAAAATAGAAGATGCATTTTACATGGTTTCTTTTCTTTCTTTTTTTAACAAATAAAAATCTAAAAAGGGAGGTGTACATTTGTATTCAGTCCTCGATCTGAGTCACTGCTTTGAACTACAGCTGTGAATCTTTTAGGATATTTATCTCCATCAGCTTCACACAACTGAGGACGTAATTTGGCTTTGAATTAAACTCAATTTCACAAATTACTTAGTTTATCCCAAAGGGGTAATTAAGTCTTCTTGTAACACAAATCATTCTAGAATCTTCAAATAGTCAACGACGAGGAAAGATGGCGGCGGTGGATAGCAGCCGTTATCATAATGACTGGCAGCCTTCGGTGTAATCGCGGATTTGCACCCAACGTTTTTTTTTTTTTTTTTTACAAGGTAAGAAGATTAACGTTCATAAACTGTTATGGATTCTGTGTTTTCCTCTATCTCTTTAAGCCTCTTTTTATACATATATATATGACATATAGAGTATTGCTTTATGGACAAGGTGCCATAAAGTCTAAACACTGGTAACCATGGAGACAGTGTCGCACCGTCATGTAGCCTAGCATGCACGGAAAAAACTGGTTAGCGTCACGTCTTGCATGCGTTTTTAAAGCTGCTCCAGTACAAAGGGAAACGCTTTTTATGACATAGTGATATAGATCATGTGATGTGAATTCAGGAAAAGTTGGTAATCAACACATCAGGAGAGAGGAGGTATGGCTCGGTTTCTAAGCTAGCTATTTCCAATTTTTATAAATATCGCCGTCGATGAACCCCAACCAGGTGTGTTACGTTCACAGACAAATTAGCTCGACTCGAACAAATAGAAACGGTGCAAAAACAACTTTGTTCAATAGTCCCGATCATCACTTCCAACGTCCGTCATGGCGAAAGTCACGTAGTTCCAAAAGGTCACTAGGTGAGCTTCCATGTCTTTGTGGGTTTGCTTTGGTGCTATACTCTGGGTTGAACAATGCTCTGTGAGATGTTAAATAAACCTCTCAGCCCTTCACAGAACGGAATTTATACTCAGATTTTATTACCCACAGCCGGACTTTTTGCTAATTAAAAAACTACCACAATGTTAGATTCGATTTATTGTCATTTAACAGTAAACTGTACAACAAAATTAGTTGCACAGCTGTTTTTATATTTAAAATTATTTATTAGTTTTTGTTTAAAATATCTAAAATACTGCCAAACTTTCCTCTTATCCACAGTTTTCACTCCACACTGTTGTTGTTTTATTTATTTTTAAGCAGTTATGAGGCACAGCGAATGCTGATGCGAGTTACTCAACTGGTTGTTGCTAGGTAACCAAAGAATGAGTGAGTCAGTTGATTCCACCAATTTTGCTGGAAGAGAAGTTTAGTGACTAAAGATCTGCTTACATCTCCCAGAATGCTATGCGGTTCTAGGTCGGAGTTCAGTGAAATTATTGATAATTCTATCGGATGTTTTATCTATTGATATTGATCACATGTCTATCACAGTGTATGTTGTTATTGATTAATTAACATTACCTACTCTTGAAGGTAATTTGTTGAGCTTAATTTTATTTAAAGGGAATTTAGGAATCTAGTCTAGGAGACTTAATAGAAACAGTCACTACATGCTTCAGATTCGTAAAAAACTGCATAATTATCCATCCATTTATGTTGGTCCATCCCATTAAATCCCAGTGAAATAGATGAAAGTTTTCAGTTGCAACATGAGTGAAAAAGTTTAAAGGTGCGTAAATATTTTAGCAAGGCACTGTCTCCTCAGCAAGAAATTCAGACAAAACAAGACAATGAAATGCACCATTATGGATCACTTCCTGAGACGGAGCCTTCATTAAAATTCCTCTTTAACCCATTAAAGATAAAAACTAAAACTAGTTTTAAAGCAATTATGAATTATAATTTTAAAGACTTTTTAATGGGACCCAAAAACAAAGAAGCTTTTGGGCATGAAAGTTATATCCAGTTGGAGGGATGGTTTTTCCAACCCAGGAGGTGAATAAAGCATCACGAAGCACAGATGTGAGATGGCAGACAAACATTGTACACAATCTTTTGCTTTGTGTGTGTTTGTGGCACAGCTGGAGGTGACACGGACAGAAAGTGACTGGGTTAAAATGGCTTCTCACCTCAAACCCTTCACTCCCTGCAGGATGGAAAGAAACTAGAATGTACACATTTCTTCCCAATGGCAAATTCAAAGCTATAAGCAGACTTGTTTATCTGTTCTCAGCTGTTATTGAGTTCATGGTGAGCAGCAAGAACAAGCCGAGCAAAAAAATTAAATAAATAAAAGAAACAGAATAGATGTCTTTTTCATGTCGAGTCCTCACATGAATTTTACATGCAGGCTGTTGTGTGTGCGGCTTTTCTGGCTGCAGAAATGTAAAAATGCATCTTTGAAGGCAGCAGTCTTGCTAAACGCTGCCTTTCAAAGCAAGCCTTCAGACTCTAAGGCAATTTACAATCAACACTGTTGCTCACAGAGAAAATCTGTCAGAGCTGAACCGCTCCAATCATATTCTCCTCATAAAAAGAGAGAAATAAAAAAAAAATCAACACCTGATCTGGCTTTGAATTCACTCTTTAGACGTTTAAAAAAGCTCTAAACTACATGAATTCAAAGTGATGCGGTTTCCACGGATGCTTCATTTGTTCAGGCTTCAAAGAGCAAAAGAAAAGAGCAGAAACATGTGAGTGCTCACCGCTTTGTTGATGTAGCCTCTGCCTCCGTCTCCCTGGTACCCGGCGGCGGAGTCCTCCTTACCGGCGCTCTCCGGTGAACATGACATAACTCGGCTCTGCGTCTGAGGCAGCATCTCCTCCTCTGCAGCACTTTTCGCTCGCTCTTCCTCCTCCCTCTGTCGCTCCTCTGAAGCCGCCGAGCCGGCTCTGCGCTCCTGCTTCGACCTCTGCCGCCTTTTGCGCCTGCTTGATCCCGAGGATGCCGGCTTGTGCGGGGAGGATCGCCCCTCAACAGGTCCCTCCCCAGAGGAGTGCACCGCCGCTGGAGACGGAGTGTGCGAGAGCCTGTGGAGCTCCAGAGTGCGCAGAGCGCCGTCTCTCTCTGCTTCAGCTGCACCTAAATGAACCGTCAGAGCTTTGATCTCCTGCTGTAGCGACTGAATCTGACGGCGATGATCCTCTGAAGGAGAAACCACCTCAACAGTTTGCTCTTCCTTCTGAAGGAGTTTTTTCTGCTTGCTCCTAATCTCCTGTGCTTTCTCCAGTTCCTTTAAGAGGCTTTCATTTTTGGCGATGACCTCTGAATTTTTCTGCCTGGCTTTGATCAAATCTTCATCCAGCTGCCTGACTCTGGTCTCAGTAACCATCAGTCGCTCTGTAACTTCAGAAAGCCGATCAGCTTGGCTCTTCTTCTCATTCAAAGTAACATTAAGCTTCTCCATCAGATCGCGCTCCATTACCACGTCGCCGCTCTGCTCCTCCAGCTCTCGGATGTCTGACTGAAGGCGTGCGATCTTTGCCTCGAATTCAAGCGTCTCTCTGAGCGTCCTCTCCTCCAGCTGTGTCTTCGCCTCTGCCAGACTCGCGTACTCTTCTTTGAGCTCCTGGAAGTTTACCTCGAAGTTCTTCTCTGCAAAAGAGAAAGTGCTCTTCTGCTTCTCAATGTCCTCGCAAAGCTCGTCTACCTGTCGCTGGAACTGATCGTTCTGTGCCATTAGTGTCTCTAGCTTGTATCTTAAAGCGTTATTAGACTGAAACAACGTCTCCTTTTGATCCTCATGCTCCTTTAGTTTCTGTTCTTTTTCCGTTTTCTGGTTTTCCAGAACCTCCGTCTGTTTCAGTAACGACTGGATTTGATTTTGCATCCTAACTCGATCTTGGGCGCCTTTTCGAAGTTCCTTGAGTTCAACCTGAAGTTCCTGGAGCTGCAGAACCAGCTCCTCCGTTTTGGAGCTTTGCAAAGCCAGCTTCAGATCTTCCTCCAGCCCGTGAATCTTTCGCAGAAAGTCGTTCCTCTCTGCAGCGTAACTCGTCTTCTCTTTCTGTAATAACTCCAGCTGCTGAGCGTGACCGACATGCAGCTCATTCAACGCCTTCTCGTGCCGGACGGCGGCTTCGTTGAGCAGGTTCTCCGTGTTCAGGAAGCTCTCCCTCTGCAGGTCCTCTCGGAGGTTCGTCAGCTCCTCCTCGTGGCTGAAAAGGAGCTGCGTCCGGAGGCGCTCCAGCTCCGCTTCCTGCGACTCCGCCATCCGGTCCAGGACGGCGTCTTTCTCCCGTTCGAGCATCTCCAGCTTGATCTTATAGTTGGTGATTTCGGATTCGTGTTTGGTTTCTGCTTCAACGGCGGCTTCCTGAGCAGCTGACAGCTCGTCCCTCAGAGACTGGATGGTCTCCTGAAGCTGCTGGATAGTTTCCTGAGACGCTAGCCTGGTGGAGACCTGCTCCACTTGATGCCTAGCAGCATTTAGATCACCAACAAGACTCTCAACCTTGGACTGCAACTTCGACTTCTCTTGTGTGACTTGACTCAGCTCCCGTCTGGTTTCATCGTACGTCGCTTCAGATTGCTGTAAAATAAATTGCAGCTCTCTGATTCTGGCGTTCAGAGCTCCAACCTCTCCTTTGCTGAGATTTGAACTTTGATGTTGTGCTTTTAGAAGCTCGATCTCAGCCTGATGTTGCTCAGTCATCTGCTGCATTCTGGCTGCATGCTGCAAGTTGAGCTCCTGCTTCATCTGGACGATCTGCTGACCGTACATTTCATCCAGCTCTGCCCTGAGAAGTTCCAGCTTCCTTGCGGTCTCTTCCTGCATTTTTTGGAAGGCGTCGGTCTCCGACACACTCCCCTGATGGCAGCGTTTCTGCAGATCTTCTACTGTTCCCATGAGCTGCATGATTTCACTGGATGACATTCGTTCTCTATGTCTGGAGTTTGCAAGCTCTCCTTTGCAGCTTTCTAACTCCTTTTGTTCCTTCTCCAGCTCCAATTTGTAACTCTCCCTTTCACTTTTGCAGGTTATTAATTCAGATTTTGTGCTTCCTATCTCAGTCAGGCATTTTTCAAGCTCAGATTCCTTTAAAGCGACTTGCAGCCGAAGCTCATGCAAATGTTTTTCTGAGTTATCCAGCTCGTCTTTCAACCGGATAAGATCAGAGTCGCATTCAGAAATGACCCTCTCCTTCTCTGCAATAATTATGTCTTTGTCATCAGAGTCCTGAATGATTTTCTCATCTCTAGTCCTTCCTGCATGAACGACTTCCTGCCTGAGCAGCATCATTGACTGCTCATGTTCTTTGATTGTTGCAGCTTGTTGTGAAATTAACTGATTTTTATCTTCTATTATTTGTGCAAACTCTTCCTCCGCTTGTCTTTGCGACTGCTCCTGACTCAGAATAACCTTTTCTTGCTCGGCGATCAGCAGCTCCTTTTCCTTTATCCTTTCTGCAAACGATTCCTCTGATCTTCTCCCTGACTGAAGAGACATTCAAGTTCAGATTCACACACATGCTAGTTGCTGCTGGCGTTAAGAGTGTGGCGGTCCTCACCAGCTCCACCTCGCTGAGCTTCTGCTGGAGGTGGCTGATGAGCTGCAGCTGTTTGCTGCTCGTCTCCTGGTGGCCTTTGACCTCCGCGCTCATCTCCTCCAGCTGCTGCTGGTACTGAACAAGCTGCTGCCTGGCCTGCAGGAGATCTGCTGCGGTGCTGCTGTGGCTGGTGTTCCTCAGCGCCTCGCCGGCCTGCAGCTAATGTGCAGAAAATGGCATAAGAACTGTTTTATTACCAATTGTTATGTTGAAAACAGAAAACCAATTCCTCCCAGTTTGCTTTAATAAAAGATATTTTGTAATATTTAAATGTTAAATATTCATTGAAGGAGCAATTAATGTTTTTTACCCAACTTGGCAGAAATTTAAAAAAAAATTTAAACACAAATATATGACAGATTTGAAGTCCTCTGTTGCTTCTTCTTTCGTTTTTGAGAACATATTTTTATGCCATAGTGAAAGTAGAAAAAAATTACATTTAATTAGAGAAATTAAAAACAAAATAAAGCATTTCCTACCTGTTGGAACTGGATCTGAAGTTTCTGGCTTTGCTCCGTCAGCGCCAGGAACTCTTTTGTGATTTCGTCCTTCTCCTCACGAGCCTGCTGCAGGTTGGACGTGAGCTGGGTGATGATCCCGTCCCGCTGCTTCAGAGCGACTTCAAAGTCCTGCAGCTGCACATTCAGAGTGGGTTTTAATGCAAGCCATCATGAGAATTACAAAGACCACAAGAAAAAAAGGAGCAATTTAATAAAACAGTAAGAAAGAGTTAACATTTCTTACTGTAACTAGAATCGGCACAGTTCTTTACTGTAAACAGAACTGTGCCGATTCTTTTTTAGATTAACCTAAAACTACAAATATCCATTATATTGTTTTGTTACAATAAAATTAGGGCTGCAAGTAATAATTATTTTAGTCATCAATTATTCTGATTATTCATTTGATAAAAAGTTGGCATATATTCTGCTGATTTTCTCTTTTTTCACATGAGCAACTTGACAAAACATTGACTAGAAATAGTACTAAGAGTTACCAGTTTAACAAATACATTAGCATTCCAGCAAATTACAAAAGAGCTACAAAATGAAAACATACAGAACAAACTCTAGAAGTCACAAATTTATCTAAATTGAAAAACAATTTAGAAAAAAAAAAAACTTACTCAGCCTGTCAATTTGTCATTTCAAAATTTTCACAAGTTTTGCTGATGATAATTTGTCCCAGAAGTTGTTGCAATAAAAGATAATATTGTTCTTCTTGGACCATTTTGAAGTAATATAATGGTTATAGTGGCATAATAATGCAAGAATGCATTTTAAAACATCAATAAACTTTAAATTCTCATAAATATTTAACACTGGAATTGGAAGACATTTTAAATATCCAAAATAAATAAGCAAAACAACAGAAACATGACATAAAATGAATTATGAAGTCTCTCTAAACAAAATATTCTTTCAAAAAAAGGGCTGGTTAAAAACAAAGCACCAGACTGAATACTTTTATCATCCAGATTTTGGTAGAAAGAAATAAAAGAGACATGATTAGTCATCCAAATGGAAATTATTGAGTTCGTTTTAATTTATCATGCGATAGATTTAATGATTAATATGACAAGCCTATACTTTACTAATTACTCCCAGTGAAAATCCTTAATTATTATTTTTTTTAACAATTGAATGAATAAATGATGCAGCAAGAAGAAACCAAATGTGTGGTTTTCTGAAAGCCAAATACAAAAAAAAAAAAAAATGGAGACATAACCCTTTTGCATAATAATAATTAAAACGAGCAGGTCAACATGCAGTTGTCATCATTTACACGTAGTGTAGTCTTTCAAGCATTCATGCTGTAAATCAAACCCAGAACAGCAGAAACATTTACCTGCTGCACACCATCGGCGCCGAACGCCGACCTCATTTCCTCCACCTCTGGACTCAACTCCTCCAGAGCTTGATTCTTGACCGCGAGAGCGTCCTCCATGTCCGGTACCGTCCGTCCCCCTGTCGGCTGCTGCAGGGAAACAACCTCCTCCTGAGCAGAAACAATATCAGAGCTTACACGGCTTTTAAAAGAGTCACTAAAAAAGTTTAAAGACTAGAGAATTAACTAAGAACGTAGCCACAACCACAGAGCAAAAGCAGTTTTGTTAGAAGAACCCAAAGTTAGAGAGTATGGCATATATGGGTCATAAGTTTTTTATTGAAAGAAACCAACTTGGAAAGATTTTCTTTTGTTTTTTGTAACTTTTATCAATTATTGTCATGTTGGTCCTTAAAATAACAAAATTTCCACTTAACTTTACATTTCGATTTATCTGATGAATTATTGATAATTTGATTAGTTACTCAATACTTGAATAGACAAGTTTTTTACCAGATACTTTTTACTCTTATTTGAGTTTGGAACTAGAACTGACAAAAATATAAAAAAAGCCCAAGAAGTGAAAACACTTCTGCAAAGCATGCTGTCTGACAATTTATTAAGGAAGGAATTAAAAAGTTTAAAGTGCGTTAAACAGGAAAAACTGCATTTTTAATGTCTAGTTTTAGAGATGAAGCCGTTATGTTTTATGTGTGGTTGTTAAAACTTTTAAATTTAGCAGAATAAATGCTAAAAGTTTTTGTATCTACAAGGAAAAGAAATAATTTTCCTGTTTTTTGGGAGATAAAAGCTCCATCAAGTCAAAAATACCTTAATTTAATTGCATACCTGTGTTTCACCCTAAAACACCCCCTAATGCACATGTGTCAAACTCAAGGCCCGTGGGCCAAATCCGCTCCGCCATAGCTTCTTATGTGGCTCTCTAGATTCTACACTAAATACTAAATGTGCTTGAATATCAAGTTATCACTCAAATCAGTGCAGTTTTTATCTGTTTACTGCCAAATTATATCAATCAGTCCCTCCAGTTTCTTGCAAATTATTGTGGAAATTCAAGCAAAATCAACAAATTGCGCTAATAATTGGGAGTTTATTGGAGATTTTTCTCAATAATTGTCAAAAACTTTCTTTCTTTTACTAAACAGCTGCCTCTGCCTTAATTGATGTCAGATTATAGTCCATGATCTATACAGCAAGTAATAAAAAGTTGCTTTTACAGACCTAAATAAGCGCAAATATCACTAATATTTCCAAATTAGTACCAGACAATTTGATCTTTATTGCAAAAAATCACAAAACTAATGTAAAATCCTGGAGGGAATTTTCAATATTATTTAATTTTAAGAATTAATTTATATTTTAACAGTTTTTAAAGACAATGATATTTCTTCACCACCGACAGAACAGGACGGAAAATACCAAATGTGTAAGGAGTATAAACCAGACGTGGTTAGTGAGAATCTTGCAGAAGACGTTAAGCATTTGGTTTGTTAGCGAAGGCAAAGCAGAGCTGCTTGATCAGATTACTGTACCCAGATAAAATCCTGTGAAGGCATCATTAGGCTCTCTGTCATCTCATGGAGGCAGCCATTTACCTGTTAATTCATAATGTGCTGCGTTAAACACTAAGATCTGGGAGGCTGCAAAACAAAAGCCTGCATCATGTCAGGAAAACACCTTTGAGCAGCTTTGTTGGAGTTAAAAACAGTTTAATAAATGTTAATGTTACATAACTGGAGATATTTTTAGTGAAATGTTGAATTTAAAAACTAAAATTACATTAAAATAATCACCCTAAAGGTTTTACCTATTGATTTAGTCTTTCTAAAGGAAGGTTTTACTTATATTAAAGCAGAGATAACCTGATGTAATAAAAAAGTAAAATTCATATCACATTTATAGGAAATATTAACTCACCTCTGAGGAATAATCTTCCGCTGTGGTGGAAACTTCGCTTTCAGGCTGCAGGAGAAAAACCAAACACACACATCAGATTAAATAAAATAACAAATGACTAAAAAATTAAGACCTATGTCAGGAATGAGACAAATTAATAAAATAGGTTGAGGCAAAAAGACAGCAGTGGCTGCTTTATTTTGGTACATTTACATCACAAAAAAACAAAAGAAAACAAACCAATAATTTACTAAAAAAGTATTATAAATTGCTTACCCTATCACTACTATTTGAGAAAGTAATTTATTTTAGTAATTAATTTCAAAACGTCAACAGTCTGACTGATTAAACAAACCGTGATTTATTTAAAGCATTTCTTTCTGTTAATTTTGAGGCTTACAGCTAATGAGAAACACAAATTTAATTTCTCCAAAAAGTATTACAGAAGATAAATAAATAAAGAATTGTTAATTAATCGGTTCACTTGCCCAGGAAAAAGTCACGGAGACTCTCCAAAAGGAAGATAACTCATAAAAGATTACTGCCAAAGAAGCTGGTTATTCAAGCATATTCATGGAAAGTTGAGTGGAAGGTAAAAGTGCAGTGTAAAATATGTCTCCAAGACAATGTCAATATCAGGTGCGATATATGCCTGTTTTATTCTTTCCTCTGTTTCTGATCTATGGAGCATTTTTGTCATTTGTGTCCACACTGTAAAACATTTGAGCCACATTTCGTTGCGTCTACTACCTTTTACTCTTTAAGTCAAATAAATTTAGAGAGTTTAAAGATTTTGAACCTAAATGTGTGAATTTGTGAAAGATAAACTTTCAGAAGTAAGTTGTGTTAACTTTTTATTAAGAGTTGAATAAACTAGAGTTTTTAGGTTAGCACTTAAAAAACTGAAAGAAGAAAAAGACAGAAGTGGGAACTATTTCCCAGAATGCTTAGCGGCATGTTTTTGTATCCTGAGATGGAAGTGTGTGACATTGATCTGACTTGTGTTTTATTTTATTTATTTTAAGTTTTTGAAGCTTAAGGATAATGTCCTGTTCATACTAAATGTTTTTGAGCAGAATTTAATCAAATTAATTATCAAATCAGAAAATTTGCAATTTGAAACAAGAATTTAAATTATTCTAAAGTAAAACAAGTAGTTATTGTAACTTGATATTATGAGTAAAATAATAGAGAAATGTGGCTCTTTAACTAAGTGAGGGAGTTTTTTTTCCTACACAATTATTTGGTTTAAATTACAGCATTAAGTTAAAACTCACAATTCAAGATTAATAAACTTAAAAACAATGTTTAGACAACTTGTCTCTTGTTGTTAAATCAACTTCATGAACTTTAATTTCCGAGTTAAAACCACAAAAGTTTTCTTGTTGACTTAAATTATATTTTCAAAGGTGGACTTTAATTTTCAAGTTAAAACACCCTCAAATGTTTTGCAGTGGAGTGTCAGATAATTTGTCCTGCAGGATAAATATTGCATCAGGATGAAAAATAACACATAAGAACTCCTGAAAAATATCCGACAACTATTACTTGATTCTGATATAAATGCTGTCCATACTGATAATATTTGCGATATATTTGAGTATAACCTCAGCCTTGAGAGGATTCTGAAATAATTTTTTTAATTGATCTTGTCTAATATTCTGAATTATTGGTTCTCTTTTGCTGTAAGCCATAATCATCAAAATTAATGGAAATAAAACACTTGAAATGTAATACTTTGTTTAATAAATCTATAAAAAATACTTATATTTAACTTTTTTAATAAATTACAGAAATGAACAGACTTTTCAATGATATGTGAAAACAGGAAGCTGTCCTTGAGGTAAAACATAGTTACCTTGAAGTAGCTTTCAAAAGAGTGATTTTGTTGCATTTTTCTTTTGTTGCTCAAGAGCAAAATGATGAGTTAATTTAAGAATATATCTTCACTTTAACGACCAAGAGCAGAAAACTGTCCAAGGAAAAACTGGCTTGATTTGATGCAGAACAGATCTCATTCAGGCAGCAGTAATTTATAATTTGCCCATAAAAATAATAATAAAAAATAAAACCTCTGTAGATAATAATACACTCTATCAACCTTTAGATCTTCTGAAATCCACTGCAAGGCCATAGAAATCGCTCACACAGACTGACACATCCCAACAAGTTTAAAGGCAATTGTCTGTCTCCATGGCAGCCAAGTAGTTTTGTGGGTTCATGGAGAAGAGTGGCAACGCAGGGCCGAGCAAAAGAGACGGAGAGGGCTTGAAAGATGGAACAAATTGTACAAGAGCTCTCAGCTCTGCATGTTTTTAAACCATTCTACGTGGATTTCTGATGAGATGTAATCAGTGGTAATTTATCCATCAGAAAAGCCTGGATTAAATGTCCAGGTGCTGCTGTTTCAATCATCTTTTCTCTAAAGAAAGGTTGGAATGACTGTGCTATATGTTGATTTAATGAATAGCAGGAGCTGGTTATGTAAAACCAGCAGAATGCATTAATACTGAGGTTGTGGTAACATAAAGAAAATAATGGCATCCCACAAAAACCACAACCTTCTTTTATATCAGCATCATCTACATGCATTTAAACATGAAAAATACATGCTTAATGTGCTTTTTGATTCATTTTTAGCTGCTAATGTGGTTTCTATCCAGAAAGGACAAATAAAGAGACAAAAAGAAGTGAATTTACAAGCCAGGATCCTACAAGAAAAACAAAACTACTGATTTCTCCTAAACAACCCGCCAACACATGCATACTCATATTTATCCTATAGAGAGTTGCTTAGTTTGTTTCCCACCCACATCTTTTGACCAAGCAGCCAAACAAACAACCTTAACATTTCTGTCATTTTTAGCCAAAGAAAAGGTTGGTTTCTTTTACAATTATTTTAGTAATCAATTACTAAATAAGAAAAAATGGTGCAGTCTACAGATTTTTGTATTTAACTTTTTTATACAATATTAGAAATACATTCATATTAATGATTTAAAATGAGAGAACAAGCATTTTATTGCCTGAAATGCAATAGCATAGCACTCTTTTGGTGAATTTGAACCGGGTGAAGCTAAAATTGAGTAGTTTTGCCTAAAACGTTTACAGACAAGTTTTTAATGACCCTAAATGCTAAATGTATGTTTATTTTTGTGCTTAATTACTGATCTAAATGTGTTGTTTTTTCAGCAAACTCCAGTTAATAATTAATCAGTTACTAAATTAGTTGATTATTTCAATAATGATTTAAAGTTTTTTGTGTAAAAAAATCTAATTTACAGTATTTGACATTGTGAAGCATAGTCTGAAATGCTGCTATTTGCAGGTTATCTGTGACTTTTTATTTAACAATCACGACCTATTTTCATCCAAAAGCGTTAGAAAACTGTATCATGAGCCATTCACATTACTTTGTTAGTCTAAAAAAAATCTCAGACTTTACAATTTTTTAAAATTTTATGATTGTGAAAGAGACACTGTGTTGACTAATGCAGCTGTGATATGATTTGAGCAATGGCATAAAATTTTCACCTTTCACAGCAAAGCATCAAGTAGTTGAAGGAGGAACAAAACTTTTTGCAAATTTTCTACTTACAAAAAAATCTGGAGTTGTGCCAAAACTACATTAAAAAAAAGCCAACAAGTCATATTAAAACAGAGTAGACCGATTTGTTCAAATAGGTCTTTTGGAAATAAAGATGCTTTTATATTTTGAAATATTACAACCACAAACTTTTACAGTTAGATCAAGATATAGTATTGCATTATTATAAAGTGGATTGAAAATGATCATACATGAGTTTTTAAATGTTTTTCCCCAAGGAAAAAAGAACCTGAAAAGTGTGGTGTGCATTTATATTCAACATCCCTGAATAAATACCTCATAAAAACAACAATCTCTACCAGTTTTGTACATCTAAACACTTTATTTTTTTGCACATTTCTATTTGGAGTTGTTCAAGTCCAATCATCTGTGAACATTAATGTTCAAGTCTTACCAAACATGTTCAATTAGACTTGGGCCTGGACTTTGACTGTGCCATTTTAAACAGGACTATGTTACAATATCAGTTTTAAAAATGTTAAATATAAATTCATGGCACACTTTTAAGACTTCTTTCATTAAAGATATTTGAAAACTATACATACTTTTCTGATTATCTTCAAAATTATGTTACTTTGGTCTTACATATAAAGTTCTATTAAAATGCATTAAAGTTCGGTTGCAACATAAAATGAAAATGCTTAAGGGAATGAATACTTTGCAAAACAAACCTAAAAAGATTGCTAATTTTATCAAAACAACAGTTGGCACTTCAAAGTTAAAGTGAGCGTTGCTGTGTAGAGTACTGAATGAAATAAATGTGTGTACCTCTATCTTGTAGGTCTGGTCATGCCTGACCGTCTCTCCGCTCTTCAGCGTCTTGGTGAAGGTGAACTCTGTGGTGGGTGTTTCCTCACTCCCTTCATCTCGTCTTTCACCCTTGACCTCTCGTTCTCCTTCTCCACCCACAAACTGATCCGGCTCGACCTCCACCCTTCCCTGCGATTCTGCCTCCGAATCCTCGTCCAGCTTCTTTTTCTTCTTCTTCTTCTGCTTCTTCTGGGAGTCCGCATGAGCTTTTCTCTGTCGGTACTCAGCCAACTGCAGCGAGAGGAAGTCAAATATGCACAGATAAAGTCAGAGGTGACATGAGAAAAGAAAGAAATGTAAAAGATTTATTTATTTATTTTTTTACTATATTGTTTCCGCAGTCATTTAGAAGCTTGTCTGACCCATTTGTTCAAGATCCACGCCTTTCTTTCCAAGAAACTCCACTAAACAATACTCTTAGCAAAAAATAAACAATAAACTTACTCTGAATCGACACAGTTTGGTGATAGTCAAACGAAACATTTTACGGCCCAAATATGCCTCCTGCCCTGCTACCAATGAGTCCTTCCTCCTTGTGTCCATATGACCCAACACATGCCTCGTACTGCAACAGGTGCTAATCCAGACTAAAGGGATTGCTTTTTTAAACTACAGTATGTTATTTATCCGTGAAAACACACAGTCATGCTTTCCAGACTGGAAATCCTTGATATTTGTTCCTGCAGCCAACTTGCCATTCCCATTTTGGTCAGTTTAATACAATTTTTCTTCAAATAACAGTAATTTTATTCTCAGTAATAGATATACAGCGAGATCACTGCACTGAGCCCCATTGAAAACCTCCTGGTTATTCCACTAAATATTGATTTCTGGACTCTTCCTGAGTTAAAACATTAGTATTGTTGTTTCTAAATGAATATTAACTTGTTTTATTTGCATTATTTGAGGTCTGAAAGCACTACATCTTTTTCATTATTTTGACAATTTCTCGTTTTCTGCGAATAAAAACTAAATTTTTGCTTGGAATTTCAGAGACATTTTGTCAGTAGTTCATAGAATAAAAGAACAATATTAATTTTACTCAAACATATACCTATAAAGAGTAAAATCAGAGTAACTGATCATTTTAAATGGTATATACATTTTTCCAGAGCTGTACTTCATATGTTTCACATCAGAAAATATATTATCCAAAACCAACTTCTTCAGGACACATAAACCAGTTAATATATTTACTGGTTTACATCTCATATAAAATGTAAGAAATATATGCTTTTACCATTTTACAATGTCAGTTTATCAAAGAATTGTACACAGTAATTTTTTTTGGATCAAAAAAGTTATTGAAAATATGTAAGAAAACAATTCATTCTAAATTATAATAAAGCCCCAGTCAGTATTATAAGCCTGGCAAGCCACCAGGCTTTACTCTTCCTCCCACCAGGCTTGTTTTATACAAAAGTAACAGTAAAGATGGATTAAGCTAGGTTTATAGTTGACACATTGAACTGGGCACGACAGGTGTTTCCAAATTATGATGCCTGCTCGTGCACCTTTAAAAAAATGTTAAAAGTTACAAAAATTCAAACATAAAAACACGCTGGACTGCACTAGCAACCCTACTACAGGGATTAGTAGGTTTTCTGGGGCAACCTTGATAAATAACTCATCACTACATCATACATCATCACATAGATTTGAGGAATGTCCAACATTTATTCCAGCCAATGCAGATCACTGTTATGCTGGATCTCATAATCTGATCCTGCTTTGAAGGAAAGCACATAACCAAACACTACGCAGAACTTTAATGTGCAAAAAGATAATACAAGCAAGAAAAAAACACCACTTTCTGTTGAATGAGACAGTCTTCAATACATTGGGCTTATGTAATACATCAGAGTAGCTATATCTCTCAGATCGCGTCAAATTCAACCCTATAATTCTAAATAAAACAGGGAATTTTTGCAAAAGTGACATTACGTGTTTATCTTGCTCACCCACTGTAACAAAGACAGCAATTCAAGGGTCAAGGGTCAGTTTCAGGTCAGTAACCTTATTTGGCTTGAGGAAATTTCCTTCCAGAGCTGTGCTGAAGCAGAGCGTGTTCGAAACATAGATATTAAAGTGCCGCTATCACAACTGCTCTGATTTGCACAGGTGAACTACATAAACTGGTAATAAAAACAATGATGATCTGCAAATATATTTTAAAAAATGAAAACAAAAAAATAGCAAATAATTATGTTTTTATCTATAATGTCCTGAGTACAACGTCAAACATAAGGCTGCTTTTTCCACCATTTCATCTAGACATTAGCTAATTAGAACATGAGCAGGAAGGCCACAGACCTGTGTCTGAATGGACCTTCTGCCACAGATCAGTTTCATCTCCTGCGTATAAAACGCCCCTGCTACCATATGACACACAGCAGACGTCATGCACCTTCAGAGACAGGTGCACCTCTATTGCGTTTGTGTGCTTCTTCAGAAGGACAGATGGTTAATAGCAGCCAAGGTACGAACATGTCCCAATTAAATCGACTGCATCAGCTGGCAGTAAAAAAAAAAGTCCAACCTGAAGGAAATTTAATGTTTAAAGCAGATTTTTATATTAAAAAAACAACATCTGGTTCTATTCGCTCAGCTCACTGAAAATAAATTACTACCAGGAGAGCAACTAAAAAGAAAAATAATGCAAAGTATTTTTGATAGCTAGCTTGTACATTAATGTAAGAAATTAAAGAAATAAACACACAAAGACAAAATCTGTGGGCTTGAAGGCTCAGATTAGGTCTAGATAAGAAGATAAGATACCAAATAAATATTGTAGGATAAAAATGCATTAAGTAGAATAAAAAACACCAAAGGAAGGATAACATTTTAATCTGACTGGGCGACCTTAAAAGCATCAAAGAATTGACGTGTCGGTCAAACGCTGAGAAATATGACACTTTTCCTGTTCTTAAATGCAGCAAAACTAAAAACTCCCACTTCTGTCAGTGTGTAAATGCATCACATGTTCTCTGTTTTGACTTTGGTATAAATCAGATAATGATTGGGAACATTTTGGTTCTGAAGCGTAAATAAGGGTAGCTATGTAATTCCTTTATCTTTTTTGTTGGATTCAAAACTACCACTTTGATTGAGAAAACTGCATCCAGAAGAACCTTTTTTTCTTTTTTTAAAAGCCAAATGTTTTTTTTTATTATTTATTTACTGAATCTAAACCAAATTTATGCCTTAAATTTGAAAAAAAAAAAAAAAAAAACCAGCTTATCAGCTGGTGAAACAGAAATAAATTTAGACTAGTAAGAGCCTGATACATACATTTCTGCTAATCAATACAAACACCAATATTATCTGTGAAACCATCCTTTCCCTGTGTCCTTTTGTATGAAGCCCTGATGAAACAACAAAGCAAGATAACGCTCTTATCTTCTGACAATATCGTAGTTTACCTTTCTATTTAACCTCACACAAGAGTTCAAAGAACAAAACAAAGGAAAAGAATGAGAGGCGAAATACACTGACCATACACAAAACTATGCCTTAGTCCAGAGGTCTGCAACCTTTATAATCTAGAGTAAGTTTGTACTCATCAGGCCAGGCAGTAAAAAAAACTTGCTTAGAGCCACAAATATCACATTACCTTTTGGGGGGAAAAAATATAGAAATTTAGATTAATATCTACTTTAGGAAAGTTGTCATAATTTTTAAAGAACCGTCATTTTATCACCAGGATGGATGGCTTTTTTTTTTCTCTAGGTTGGAAAATTATTTTAAAAGCACAGATTCCAACCTAATGACAAGAAAAACACATAAAGTATAATACTGGTACTCTCAGTATCATTCTTTGTAGAAATTCTACGCAAATATTTCAGGATAAAATGAAAAACTGTTAAAATCTTGTATTTGTTATATTCAAAACATTAGCTGGTTCTATTACTTCTTAGCCAAAGTTATTAAGAGACATTATGGTCGGCTCAAAGAGCAACAGATTACAGACTTATCCTGCCCAAGTTCTTTCATAATCTAAAATACCTTTTAAAGATATTTCCTCATATGTTTCCTTGGCTAATTTTGGCATACTGTTGTAATTTTGATGACAGTTTTGTGTCAAACTTCACTGGTAAACTCGCCCATTACCTTCCAGACCTGCACAGCATTCTGGGGGATGTAGGCAGAGGAAAGACTTTAGCCACTCAACCTCTCACAGGTCGCTAAAGCAAAGTAGGTGGAATCAACTAACTGACTCACTCTTTGGTTACCTAGCAACTCACTCACTATTTGGTTACCTAGCAACAACCTGTTGAGTTTCAGAATTTCTCACCATGCCTCATAAATGTTTGAAAATAAAAAGCACCTATGTGGAGCAATAACTTTGGATAAAACTGTCATGTCACCAGCTTGGCTGAATTTCAGAAATTTAAAGCAACAAACTAATCAGTAATTTTCGATAGACTAATATGAAACCCTTATATCGTAATACGCTTTTCAGCCATATCACCCAGCATGAACCGATATTTGATATGTTATATAGATTTATCTACCGTTTTGAAACTTTTGAAAAAAAGAAATTACCAGAAACAAATGGCAAAAAGATGACAATAAATATCAGCTGTTCATATTGGCCCAATTCCAATATGCTAAAATAATTACTAATATTGGACAACACCGATATTAGTGTCAATATATTGTGTATCCCTAATCATGAGGAGGGATACCGAGTTATGGGGTCAAGTAAAAGTAAGCAGAATCATAATCTGATGTGGAGTTGGGGTAATTTATCCAAACTTGAAGTACTTCGTAATCTTCTCTCAAATATTTCTGCATAAACTGAATAGTAAAAGCCTTATAAACCACAAGCAAACATTGTGAGTTATTAGTAAACTCACGGTTAACTGTACTCATCGGCTCAAACTAAGACAAGTGTCACCGATTTTATGAACAGCAGCAGCTAAACTCCAATGAAAGCTCACAGTGTTTGCCGATGCTGTAAAAAAGGTCAGAGGCTGACACGACAGAGCTGAGAGTAGGTGTCATGGTCGTGTTCCCACCTACTATTCACAGCTTAAAAAGCTCAAAGTGCTCTTGATCTGCCTATCCGCAGCTCCTCACATGACCCGCCCTCGTACAAATATACCCACTTATCTGTATTTTAAGAGCAGCTTTATCCACCTAAAACCTGAGCACAGAAAGAAATGTAATCGACTGATGAGCCAACAGGACTGGAGCATCTCTGAGAAGGAGGCAGTCTTCGGTTGTGACTTTTTAAAAGTAACACATGAGTAGCAGCAAACCTGCCAGCAGGATTCACCCAGGGCTCTGCCTTTTGCTGAGATGCTTAGCACTGCAAGCTGCCCTATTTGGCACGGCTGCTGGCTGAGCATATGGAGACTCAAAGCCTGGGTCGCTGCACCACCATCTGGGTAAACAGAAACTACGTAGGTGTACCACCATCTGCTGTCTGAAAGCATGTACACAGGTATTTCCTGGATATCTGAGCCTCATGGTGACAGAAAAACAGACTATAAACAGGAGTCAGTTTGAATCTTTAGAAGACCAAAGCAACTATATTAGCAAGGGAATAATATTTTGATTATCTAAATAAGTACACATAGCAGAAATACTAATATCAGATATTGATATCAACCCAAATTTTCATATTGATGCATCCCTAATTTGACTTGACAATAGGGCAGGACAATAAATCAATAACATATGTGGCGATAGACATGTGATCAATATCAATAGATAATACATCTGATAGATTATTCAATATCTATCTTTGTTGAACTCCGATTCAAAGTTGGTAGAGTCAACCAACTCACTCACTCTTTGGTAACCTAGCAACTCAGACACTCAACGGTTACCTAGCAACAATCTGTTGAGTAACTGGCACAACAGCAGTTTAAAAGTTTCACCATTGTGCCTCATAACTGCTTAAAAATAAACAACAGTGTGGAAAATTAATCAATAATTATTGATAGAACAATATGAGACGCTTTTATTGTTTTACGTTTTTCAGTCATATCGTTAAACCCTACTTGACAACCACGCTAATTTAGAGTCGTCACAAGACAGACATATTTTGTTTTATTTTATTGTCGGCTTGTTTCTATGAATCCATGATGCTATTAATGTGAAATATCTCTGATTACATTCACACAAAACATTTCTAGTCAATAAACATTATGGCGTAATAAACTCTAATAGCTCATATAAACCAAGCTGACACTAGAAATTAGTGGTGATAGCAGGAAAAAATATCCACTTAAATATGGAACAGAAGTGTATAATATATGTGCGCAAATTAACATGGTTTACCAGCTGAGAAGACTAAATGTACCAAGAATATGGAAGCGAGTGAGAAATGGAGCTGAAGACTCCTTCATCCCCCATCAACAACTGCTGAGTGCAGAGAGAAACACAGAAAGGTCTTTGCATGAGGCTTCTCTTTCAATGAACCAAACCAGAAATATCAATGCTGTGCACAAGATCCACTCAACAGGGAGAGAATGTTTAAAAGCAGAAACCTTCTCAGATCCATCTTCAATAGATCTGTTGCAGTTTTCATGCTTCGAACAAAACAAGAAGAGTGTTTTGGTTTGCTGAAGTGCACGGCCGGCATGTAAAGCATCCTAAATCCTCACCTCAACTGACTCAGACCTTTTTGTGAACAGAAAGTTTTGGTGCAAAACGCAAACCCATTAAAATTTCACAGTTTCAGAGAAAGAAAGAACATTTTACAAGGAAAACTCAAATCCCCAAAGTCCCATAAATGGAACGATATAAATTCATTATTTATCAATGAGGTGCGTAAGTGTTGATCTTTTAGTTTTGCTGACTTACTGATGAGATGATGGGATGTGGCCAAAATAAAGTGATGAGGAAACGGGAGAAAACTGAAGATTTTCAAACTTTTTTACTAAATAATATTTAGGAATGCACCAATGTGAAAATTTGGGCTGACATTGATATCTGATATTGCTGTTATGGCCGATAAACAATATTTACCAATATTATATATATTTCGCTATCATTTTTTGACACCTTTGGGGAAACCTCCCACCCCCACCAGAAACAGATAAAAATAAATATTGATTGTTCATATTGGCCCAGTTTTATTTATAGGACAGATACCAACCAATATGTTAAAAGAATTACAAATATCAGCCGATACCGATGTTGGCGCCGATATATCGTGTATCTCTAATAATATTCTGTGTGCACTTTTATTCAGACCTCTGATTACTTAGTACAGACATTTTCAAGTTTACGCACCCAGCAATTGATTGTGGAGGCAATCAATAAAAAATAGAAAAATAAAAGACTTTCTGAATATCAGGTCTTACGTCGACATTGAACTCATTGCATTTCGTTGATCGGGAGCTGACAGCAAATTGAAAAGGCTGTTCAAATCTTGGGATTTTTATTTCCCTGAACTATCTGCTGAGTTCCTTGATCTTTTTGATGCCATTTCTTTTCGAATTGTCCCCAACAAACCTCTGAGACTTTCACAACACAACTGGATTCCTACTGAAATTAAACCACACAGATGGAGTCAATTTTTTAATTAGGGCGACTTCTGAAAACAACTAGTTGCACCAACACTTTTAGTCAAGGAGGTTAGAGTGAAATGGGTTACAAATACAAAATCATGTCACACTTTACAAATTATCATTTGTAAAACCATTTTAAAAGCTACGCTAAATTTTTATTCTTCACTTCCACATGTTAGTCCATCATGACATGAACACTTCAGCCAGGCACAGTAGCTAAACTAGGCATCTTTCACATCATGACATCTAAATTGTTTGTGATTTAACCCATTTAAAGCAGCACAGCACGACTCAGCACAAGTATCTATCATTACTTTGAGCTTGTGCCACTGCATCATAAAAGTAAAACCCCCCAGAGTCAATTAAGCCAATTAATCAGCTACGTAATCTGTGCCAATTATAGGCTGGTTGTCGCAAAGAGACATGCAGGACGCGTCCAGCTGAGCGATTAAGGTCCAAGTTAAGAAGATCAGCTGTCCTAAAACCGGGAGGAGTGCCTAACAGAGAAACTGACCCTTTAAGCTAATTGAATCCTGAGAAAGATTACTATAGTGTAAAGACGCTCTATAAAAATTACCTCTTCTACCTTGCATTTTTGATGTAGACTGATACATAAAGGACCATAAAGGATCAACATGAAGAAAAGAGCAAAGACTGTGGCGAAATGACAGTAAAAGTTTCATTTTTCTAGGAGATTTATGTACGGTAAATAAAATTCACATTAAGTCCAGTTTCATCATAAGAAATACAAAATCCTACATTATAAGAAGATTACTACACTAATCTATCAGTTACTGATAGTAAAACACTTGTCAATATGTTTGATTCTGAAGCCTAACAAAAGATGCTACAAATTTCTTCCATTCTGGAACAAAACTATGGCAACAGCAGCCCACAATTTCCACTTTCCCTATTGTCTGGCGTGACTCAAAAGCTCATGCCTGATTCTGCACAATGCATGACTGACAGTTCACACTTCAGTCAGACATCAACAAAAACTCGTCTTTCACTCGATTTGACAAAAATCCAGTCACCCAATCTGATTGTTAGAGAGGAAAAGCTCAGGCCACACCCTTATCTCCAGATTAACATTCAGATCAAATCCTGCTTCAGTTTTGAGACAACATAAATACAGACTCATTGTACACTTTAAGCTGTGTACATAATTGTAGAAAAGCAGAGACTTCAACATGCATCAGACTTTTATCTAAGCCTGCAAGGACTCATCTGACTAGAATCTCAAATAATAACACCCTTGATTTCTTTACTGCATGTGAGGACATGGTGACATAGCACTGGGAGGAAAAAACAGCAGGCAGACCAGCCTACAGCAGAAAAGAGCCTTTTACAAGCCAAAATACCAGAGTGCAAACCAGGGAGATGGTCTCTGCAAAGTTCTGTCGGACAAAACGCACCGTGATTTTCTTAATATGTTTAGTAAATAACAATCAGAAACAGATTTCCAGCAGCTCTACACTTTACCAAGATGCATTAACTTTAAAGAAAACAACCAAGGCTTCACACTGTAATCGCAAAGATTTAAAATATGCAACAAGATTTAATTTGCCCTACTTAAAACAAAAAAGCAACATTTATTCCTATTGCTGTAAAACATAAAACCAACAGTTCTACTTATGTTACCTTTCTGATTATTATTGAAATTATTGAGACGGCTTGAAAATACTAAGTTATGCATTTAGCAATACATTATTATTTGTTTATTATGTAATTATAGGCACACTTGTGTTTCTGTGTGTGCTCCGGTGGCCAAACGATGACATTTCATTGCCAATTTTTACTTATGTTTCTTTGTGCAATGACAATAAAATAAGTCTAAATCTAAATCTAATTATTTTGATTCTGATAATGAAACGGCAGCAAAAATATAGACTATAACAACTAAATTTAGTTTTTAACTGCTTCTTCTGCGTAATATCGCCTTTTTAGGTTGTTATAATAACTTTTATTATTTGATTAATTGGTTGGATATCTGTGTGTAATTGTAGTTTTAAAACAGTGTCAACCTAATAAAAGCTCCTTGGTTTCCATGGCCACAGCTGCCCATGTTACATTTGTCCTTTTTGTAGCTGATTGGAGAACTTGTAGCAACCTTGTTTCAGCCAGCTGAATTGCAGTAGCCAATGCTTACATACTAATAACTTTGTGTTCACAAAGGTAGTGGTGGGACTGATATCCAACTCTGTAATCACATGCTTCTGGGTGTAACATTACCTCTGTCCATTACGATCTGTGTAATATAGATGTATCAAATTGTGCAGCCACTCTAGCAGCTCTTAAAAGCTTCTGATTTGGTATTTATGGACATATATTGAGAAAAGTGACACATGAGCTCATTGCCTCCAGAGATTCAGCAAAGACAAACAGCCTCTCAAAACTGAGTGAGCTGGTTTACAGCTACTGATAGAAAAAAAAACCATACAAACTCATTCACTTTAAGAAGTACTCCCTTCTGTTCTCAGCAAATATTTGACTTTATGAGTCTCTTCTGGCGTATTCTTGTTGCTTAAGCCAATATAAGTCATGTCTGGCAGGTGAAGCAATGCTTTACCTAGCTAGTGAGGATATACCCTGTAAATCCTGTTACACCAGCCTCTGAGTGTCACTTCAGGTGCCGTTTATAAGCTCTAAATAATGATGCGACGGCTAGACTTGTGAGAGAATGAGCAGATACTTCTTTAGATACGAAAAAAGAAAGCAGTGTAGGGGGAGAAATGTCAGAAATGCTGCATGACAAAGGCAGCCTCGGCTAGCAGTAGCAGCGGCTAACCCCCTCCTTCCTCCCTCTCAGCTGTCAGACGGACACGGCGCATGACAGCTGGGAAGGTGGTATGAAGGGGAGGGGATGGGGGTCAAAACAGCTGACCCCCACATAACCACAGAAAAACAACTCCACCGGAACAACACGCTGTAACTTTGGAGCACTCAGAGGACGTTAGGGAGTCTTGAATCCTACCTTAGCCTTGCCGGCCTCTAGCTTCTTCTGCCTCTCCTCGTCCTCCATTCCCGCTGACTCCGAGACTGAAACGAGGAGAAAACTGCTTCATAAGAAATATCCAGGAGGGAAAGGAAGTCTCGCAGCGGAAAGCGGACTATCTCTCCAATGCCGTGATTCCCAATCACTGGCTATCCCCTTGATTGTAGTCCGCCGCCATATTTTCCACGTAAACATGAGACTCAACTGTGATGACGTAGGGTAGGTGCATCCATAGCCACGCCCACTGGTGCTATAAGTATGGCAAGTAGTTTTGTCGAATGGTAATTTCTTCTTACACTGATTGCACGTTTTAAGCCCGTTCATGCATGAGTTATCATCCTTTATGACAGGATTATTTTTTTCAAAGTGTTTTTGACTTTCTTAAGGCTTAAAAAAAAATCTTGGAGAAAAAAGTTTTTGTAAAAATTTTTTTCCAGTTGTAATTTTCTCCAAATACAAAGTTGTTATTTGGAAAATACATCAGTAGTATTAGTTTTTAGGAGTTACTTGATGTCACAATATGCTTTTTACCTGCAAGAGTTTTCTACAATAGAAGGAGAAACTGGATATTCCTGATTTTCTTTTTCATCTGTCTGCCATTTTGGATTAACAAAGATTTTCTTGTTAAATGGATGGCCAGTAGTTTATAGTGTATTATATGATGCACTAGTGTCCACTCCAAAATCCACAAGAAACACAAGAAATTGTCTTTTAGATAGCTGTCCACTGCACTGAGCACTATGCATGAAATAGTTAAATTTGGAGAATATGACTTTTTTCCCAGGCCACAACTGTGTAAGAGGGCAACACAAGCTAAAGATAAATATTAAAAAAAATATCTGTTAAATACCCCGTAAACAAATTTTCTTTTTTTTTTTAATTAGCTTACCAATTTGATTAAGGACACCGTTAAAGTGCTATTTTCCCATGTTTTTTGTAATCTGGACTGCATTTTATGAGCTCCATTTTAAACATCTAGACTCAACCTACTTGGACTGGATTACTCTTAACATGAATCCTTTCTGGGCCTCTCAGGTTTTTTGATTTGAGTTTACTCTGGATCCCCAGAATTGGAGCCAAACATGAAGAAGCAGCAGTCAGTTTTTATCTGGAACAATTGCCAGAAAATTGCACGTTTTAGCCCGTTCATGGACAGAAATTGTATATTTATTTTGACTAAGCAATATTTTGGGCCATTATTATGTTGAAAAACCAAGTTTTAATCGTGCACATAGAGCTGCAACCACGAGAAATGAGAATGTAGAGCTCAAGCTCACTTGGACTATGCAGAAAAACAACGATCCAAAGCTCACCTTCAATTCCACATCTCTGAAGTGCGAAAAACAAAACAAAGATTTTAGAGTGGCCAAGTCAAAGTCCAAGTACTGGACCTAAACACAGCTCCAATACTTTGGTGTGAGTCTGACATTGATGCTTAAAAACTTTGCAATATGGCAAAATTAAAACAATTCTGAAAGGTAAGTTTCGCTAAAAGTACTCCAGTTGTTGGTGACTAGAGTGAAGTTTGAAGTTTAAACATAATTAAACTAGGAACAGCATGTGGTACAATGCTGAGCACATTGCAAACCCAATAATAAATTCACTTAAATTGGACTTCTCAAAGGATTGGGTATGATATTATGTTAGCATGATAAGATATACATTTATTTTAAGGCTTTTCACACACCTTTGCCAACGGACTAACAGTTATTCTCTAGTTATATTTTTGTTTGTTTGTTTTTTCATAGTTTAATTTTACTGAAATGTTTCTCAACACCAAACTCTCTTTAATCTGGAAAAGTATAGAATAATTCAGTGCAGATTTCACCAAATTTATAAGACGCCATTTTTATTTATTTATTTTTTTACCTCTGTTGTCTTGATGCAAGAAAAGCATAAAATGACTCCCTATTTTCCACAAATATAATAAACTTCTTTTATGTTTTTAATGCAAGGCAAGTTTGAAGTAAATAAAACAGTATTTAAGGGGAATAGTCTATTTTCTCTGCAATGTATCTTAAATAGATATACAATCAACCAGTAGTTTTTTAATAAATGTGGCTTGGTGATCAAACAGTTGGTATTTTAATGAGTAGCAAATCTCCCCTTTTAAATATAAAAATTACATCAACACACATCCACTTTGTCAAGAAACACACAATTAGCTGTAAAGTCGATTAATGATAACGACATATCTGACTGTGACTCTCCATCTTTGACTCCGATATCTGCAGCATAAATTCGTCTGTCTAGTTTCTATGGCGATGGGAGGAGAGGCCGCCAGAGCTGTCCCAGTTGAGCTTTCTTTTTAGGCAACATTATCTCATATTAACATTAGCTGGGAAACAACTGGTAATTACTTTGCATTTTGTATGAAGATATATAAATAGACTAACTCTGAGCTCATTTCTGATGAAAAAAGAGCAACATCCTCCCCAAAGAAGGAATCATTAAAGGTTCGGTGGCTAAAAGCCTGCAGGTAACCTGAGAGACTGGCATCAGTTTCTACAACAGATGGGAGTGATACAGGAAAAGACTGTCAGTATTTTCTCTAACAGTCTCCAAATTAGATAAATGTTAGAATAATTAGATTATGTTTTATAATTAAAGGCAGGTTTCATTATTTTGAGGATGGTTTTGGGAGATGTGGGTTGCAGTTGTTTGGAAAATATAATGGGAACTTTTGCAAGCACTTGTGAAACATGTTGGTTATTTTTACTAATATGAGACATAGCTGACCTACATATGCATTAAAAAACTAAAAATAAAGGTTGATTGATCATTTTAAAAACTAAATAAACATTCACACTACCTCATTTGTCACTTATTTCTTGCTGAAGTGAGCAGAAAATGGTGCTATTTTGTTATATTGTCATTTACATGCTTTATATTGTTGCAACCCCCAATGTTTACACTGATATCTAGCTGGTAAATTTACAAATAAGAAAAAAAAATAGAAGTATGAGATTACACAGTCGTTACTTTCCTACAAATATAAAGTTTCATTCTGTTATGAGACGTACCTGCAGTGGCTGAAGCGGCAGCTGGAGACGACTCTCTGCGTCTTCGGCTGACCGGCGCTGAACAACTTATAGTCTGGCAGATCTTGAATTCCACCCATCGTCTTTTGGACATTTTTTTGGGGACACCTGCTGCTGGAGCAACAGCGTCCGCGAGTTACCACCAGCATCTGAAAGTTTCGACACTTCTTAAATTATTCAGTCGCTCCGGTTGTGTTCTGTGTCTGCAGTTACCCAAGCAACTTTGCAGAAAGGACCACAACAAATGGATCAAGACAGGAGTTGATGTAATATTAAAACCATGTTGCTCATAAATTCATGCATGACCTAATTTACAACTTTAAAGAAAAAAAGACAGAGAAAGTAAGAGAACTATTAAACCTTTGAGAGAGTTAAATTAAATTATTTTTACATAATATTATTCCAAAAAAATTTGCTTAAAATGTAATATTTGACATAATTTATTAAAATCATTTGGTGGGTAAACCACAAGCTGTGTTTGAAATTTAGAATATTACCCTGACTTTTCAGTCTAATGTCAGAGTTTTTCTGCATACAGTTTTAATCAGATTAAAATAGGTAAACACATACTGACGCCTCTTTTAGTTTTCCAAGGAGATAAAAAATACAGTTGATTGATTGACTGATGGTGTCAATTTCAAGCTAACAGTCAAGACGAAGACATCAACAGCAGTTTCTCATTTCAGTAAAAATTTGAAAAACATCTTTATTAGATAATTGCATGTTTTTTTTGTCTCAATAAAAAGTCTATAAAATGCTGTTTTTAGTGTTTACATCAAATGTTTCCAATTTCACAAAAGAAAATATCTAACTAGCATTAGTTTTAGATGCCTTAAATTTAACTAATGCGCTCAATTTGTATTAGAACATGTGAAGGAGATCATAATTGAGCTTCAAGTTTATATAAAACATGAAAGAAGCAGGATTATCTCTCATAATAATGAACACTGTCTGAACTGTTCATGCCAGAAACAAAATACTGCTTTCTAAGCTGGCAGTGCAGAAGAGGTTGTGACTGAAACATGGGTCACTTCAGTAGCAGAGCAACAAAGTGAACACATAATGTAGCTATCTTTCACTGTGCTGTAAAATATTCATAAGTGGTGGGACTCATCAGTAAGAGTGGCAGTCGAGTCAATAAGTTTTTCAGCTGCAGCACAATGCTTTCTCATGTGGCTGAAATGAATCAAGCTAGTAATGCCTAAAACTGGGGCTTTGATGTTGCTTGTGTGAAATCAAAATACAACAGAAATTTAATTGAAAATTAAAAGAAAAAGTGAGCTTTCAAACATATTGCATATATATAAAATAAATATCACATATAAAGTGGGATGGACTGATTTTGTTCAAATAAAAAAAACTACATTTTAAATTCTAGAGATTTACAAGATGCTCTAAAATGATTTATTTTTTACTGTAAAAAAACACGTAGAACATTCAAAGCTGTTGTTATTTAATATATGTAAGCTGTGTGTTAAAAACTCTTAATTCAGTAGTTTTATGTCAAATATTTTAAAAAGGCCCGAATTCTGAGAACAAATCAGATTTTTTTCAGTGGCCTCAGTCTTCTTTCCCCACTGGTTTCTGTAGGTATTATACAAATAAAATGAGTGAAAATGCTATAGTGCTTTTTGATGGTTTTTTAAATATAAAAATAATTCACTTCAATGGTTGACGTCGTCATGTCTGAATGTTCTTAAATACGGAATCATCACAAGTGTCCTAGAGTCCCTTTTTTTGTTTATAAAAACGTTCATGTTCATGTTAACTTGAAGCGACAAGTCTCACAACATGAAGTCCTTTGCTGCAACCTGCTGGCGAAAACAACAAACTGGAAAACAAGTTTGAACTCCGAAACGCTAGAGGGTGTCAGTCAGCTTTGATAAATTCGCTTCTCAAATTCAAATCTCGCGTGAGTTCCTCCAAGTTCTCGCTTCTACTGCTACGTTCAAAAGGTATAGTGTGAAAAGTAAAGTCGAAAAACGGAATTTGGTATGTTTGTTTTAAATTTTAACACTAAAGAAAGACTGTCAAGTGTTTTTGCTAAATATAGCATTTCCCACGATATCAATAAGGTTTAAATTCCCTATGGAAGTCATGCTAATAGCAAACCGACGGTGTTGTTTTGAATTTAACTTTTACCAAATGTGGTTTTAAATTCAGATTTTTGAATAAGACGTGAAAAAACTTTGCTTAACCGGAATTTCACATTAGATCAGCTTTTCTGGTTTCAGTAAATCCCGTTTTTTGATTGGGTAGATGCCGTGTACATGTCACTGCTAGGAAGCAAATTTTCCAGACTCTCTAAATTAAATTTGTCTAACAGCTTAAAAATAATAATAATAAATTATTTTTGTGATATCATAATTCAGCATAAGTTGTTGATAGAGTAGAAGTAAAAATAATGCTTATTTGTATTTCCCATTTTCTTACTAAAAGTCAGACATACATATTTAAAGAGCTTTTCAATAAATATTCATATTCCAGCCCTTCAACTTTTTCAGTAGTTTCAGCTGGATATATTTTGGTGTATGTCGTACCAGGAGATTGATAAAAATACTTCTCTTTGGAAAAGTTTTAGAAAATTCATGTATAGTTTTTTTTTTTCCACTTCAGAGCAATGTACTGCTGTGTTTGTCTATAACATAGAATCTCAATAAATAGTTTTAAGTTTGAGTTTGTGATGTGACAGAATGTGAAAAAGTTCTAGATTTACTTTTTCACAATATTAGGAAAGTAAATGTAATTTTCCATTAGTTACTGTTAATGCACAAAAGCAGATTTGAATCTTAGGGAAATTAAAATTGCTCAACGACCTGAACAGAAAGGAAAAGTGAACATTAAAATAAACAAGTCACTTTATTATAACTTACTTATTTACATTACTGTTTATTTTGTTCCATTTATAACCAAAGAAATGCTATAACATGTATTGTTTTGTTTCTTTTAAATGGATCTCTGGTCCCTTTCAGGAAAAATGGCTGCAGTTTCTGGTATAAGAACCCTTATTCGTATCCATCATTCACTCGTTCTGCAGAAGAGCTTTAGGCGTTCACCGCTACAGCTAGCATCAACCTGCATCACCTGGAGGCATTGCAGTGCCAGTAATGACCCAAAGCTGCCATCAAACACAGAGAATAAATCTCTACTTGAGAACCTAAATGTGTTGGGAGTGGACTTAACGATGGCGCGCCAGCGTCAACCAGGCGTTCTTCGAAAGTCCTTCACCAACGAGATGGGCCTCGCTCAGTTCCTGCAAGAAAAAGGCGCCAGCTGCAAAGTAATTGCCAGCATCGTGTCCCGTTATCCCCGCGCCATCACCCGGTCACTGGATCAGTTGGAGGAACGCTGGCAGCTGTGGAGAAACGTCTTAAACACAGACGCTGAGATCGTGAGCATCCTGGACCGCTCACCCGAGTCTTTTTTCCGTTCTAGTGACAACGAGGACTTGAAGAAAAACATTACTTTCTTGATCTCATTGGGATTAAACTCCAAAGACCTTCATCGGCTGCTGACCACAGCGCCGAGGACGTTCTCCAACACCCTGGAGCTGAACAAGCAGATGGTGGAGTTTCTTGAAGACATCTGTCTGGAGCTGGGTGGACAAAATCCTGAACAATTTGCAACAAGTATAATATCTAAAAATGTATATATTCTAATCAGAAGTACTAAAAGAGTCAAGACCAACATTAACAATCTGAAAACCTCTCTGATGTTAAGTGATGCCGAACTGCTAGTACTTCTGGAGGGAAATGGAGCAGAAATTTTGGACCTTTCCAACGACTATCTGAAGAAAAACATCCACAACCTTGAGGAGAAGATGTCCTTACTAGGCTGCAAAAAAAGCGACATGAAAAAACTAATATTAAACTACACCACGATTGTCTACTTTGGCGCAGCCACTATAAACTCCAAACTGGACTGTCTTCTAAAAGGAGGAATAACCATAAAGCAGATTTTGGAGAAGCCCAAAGTCCTGGACTACAGCACCCAGAATATCACAGAGCGGCTGACGGAGCTGCAGAGAGTTGGATATGACTTTGAGAAAAATGGGATCAACATCCTGGACTCCAGCAAGAAACGATTTGCAGCAAAGATGGAAAAACTTTCTCGAATTTCTGAGGAGTGAATGCATCAGATTTTACTGTGATAAAAGATAAAAAATATCCGTCCATGTAAGGCTACATTTATCTGCATCCCTAGTAAAGATATGTAAAAAGTATTGTGTACAGTAGGATAATTTTACACAAGAAAATATAAAAATTCAGTCTCTAATATCTGTCCATTCAATTTTGGGATAAAAAAAAGTTAAATAATTATTTTAACAATTCCTTTAAAAGTAAAGCTAATCATAGCAATGTCTGTATTTTTATAAGTTGAACAATATTTTTCCTAAGGTTAAAATTATGCGTCACAGATGCCAGTTTTTATTAGTCAGTAGGCTGGTTGAGTGAAGACGATGGTGAAAGATCTAGAAACATCTTCAAGGCTAATTTTTAGTATAGCAAAAAGTGGCATCTTAAGCTTACAAAGTTTCCATGACAACCATTAGATGCCTCCCACGTGTTTGTTTGGCAGGCTTGTAAATAAAAAGTTGTTTTCCAAATGTAAACATGGTAAGTTTTATAAAAACGAGACGCTTTAATTAGGGTTTTTCTGTAATTGGGTTCTATAATAATCACTCAGCATCCAAAATAACGCAGAAATGTTTCATCATACACAGAATGCACCTTTTTCCAAAGCCATATCAGTCCCCAAATCTAAATCCTAAACAAATTACTGGGTACCTGCCACTCTTAAATGTAGCAGATACTGTATTTGTGGAGGTTTCTAAGCATTTTATCTGCTATCCAGTGACACATTTCTTTATTTGATGCATTTTATTGCATTATTGCTCTGTATTCAATAGGGTTTTAATGATTATTCTGTAACATTTCCTCCACAAGTTAATGTGTTCATTTTTTTTGTCTTTATAACAGTCATTTCTGCTTGTAAAAGAGAGGTTGCCATGTTTGACAGGTAAACGCTCCCTCAATTAACTGAGAGATTCAGTTAATTCCAACGCACCACTGTTGTAATAATCTGTACACACATAAGAAGCTCTAACAAGTTGATATTTTTGACTTTGCCCAAGGAAATACATAATCTCTGTAGCTTTATTTTAATCGTTTCAGGTGCCTTTTTCTGTTGACTCGCAAACAAAATGAAGTAGGCTAATGCTTAACAATAGATCATGTTTATTTTTGTCATGTTACTGTATATTATGAATGATTATTTCTGTATTAAAGTAAAAACAGACATGCACTTTGTATGCTAACTTATTTTCATTTCTGTTCGAAATGTACTTATAAAAATACTTTGCAAAGTAGACACATTGTCGGAGATCTCTATGCGGAACCTATCTCTAGACGTTTTCTCGGGGAATAATTAAACTGATGCACATCGGTTACCACAAGGTGGTGAAATTTAACTGCACGGTTTGCATATTAGAAAGTGAATTAATATGATCAACGTTATATGTACCCATTTTCTTTGCAATTGCAGCTCCTAACGACGCAGGTTAAGCTTTTTATTTAACAGTAAGTTAACAGGTAGCTTGCGGAAAAACGCGCTTTAACTTGTTAGCTTGCTAGCAGAGTTTTGAGATAACTACTGTTTATGTTACAGTAACTATTTTGACAACTTGCTAAAGAAACAGGTAAGTGAGAGAGTTTGTGGACTGTTAATCTAATAAACTCGACACGTAAAGATTTTGTAGTTTTGACTGCATTTAAGTGTATCATAATTGCTACTAAAGCGAAGAACAGCTAGGTGCAAGTTAAACGTGTTCAGATTGAATCAAACCTCCATAATAACTGGAATAGTGGGAATTAAGAAATGCTACGAACACACACATAAATACGTGAAAATATTGCATTAAAAAGGTTCCTAAAATCTAAATTATTGTATCTACATAATAGTAATTGATTAGAAGTTAGTGTTTAATTTTTTAATAGAAAAACTGGAACTGTATTTTTTTGTGCTATAGTCAGAGAAGCTTGAGTTCATCTTGATTGACCACAGTGATACCTGGTTCAAGAAAATTCACACACATTCTCAGAATGTGTGTGAATTTTCACACACATTCTCACAACCAATGTGTGTTGGGCACTATTTACGTGTAAATAGTGCCCAATCTGTGTAATTTAATCTATAAAATATTTCTAAAAAAAATAGAGTGGCATATGAAACAAATTTCCAATTATTACACCTACAAACCACATATGTTTGGTACCGTTCTTTACATGAAACACTTATATTCTGCTTCATCTGTTTATCTTTTATCAAAATATTTCAGAGTAAGATTAGGGAGTGAGTCTTTGACCAAATGATGGAGGCATCAAGGGAAGATGCCACAGAAACAGCAACACATGTAGCTGTGAAAGGTGAAGCTGCTATCAAACAAGAGTAAGTAACGTTCATCAACACTGGACACTAGAGTGAGCGCTGTACTGTTAAGACTGAGCATCACAACTTATCTTATGGAATCAGCTGCAATATGATAGTTCATTGTCATGTACTCATGCTTCACTACTCACTGCCTTTGTCTGTTGAAGCTAACAGAGCAGAACTGTCAGTGAAAGATTTTACTTTGTTAAACCAGTTATCTTTTTATCATTGTCTACTTATGTAAAATTCGATAAGTGTCTGCACTGTCAGTAGCATTTGGGTATTTTTCAATACGCAATAGAAGCTCTTGTTGCTTTAAACAATAAAGCCTGTAAGACATTTTTACAGGCTGGATTTTGATTTAAATGTCTTAGAAATCTACATAAATATAGGGGAAAAAGATGGTATTTATTTTCATAATGTTCCATTCATCCATCCATTTTAATGGGTCCATTCATCACTTTGAATTTGAGGTAAAATGAATAGAGAACTCCGGAAATTTCAATCTAAGACAATCTGACATTTTTATTGGGGAAATATGTAAGAAACCTCCTTAAAGGAAAGTTGAATACATTCTGTTGACTGCAAATGTTTTATTTTTATTATCAGAGTTAAGAAAAACAACCTATAGCCTCATAGAGACTCATAAAGTGATTGATTTATTAAAAGTTCGCAGCTTGTATTTTGGCATTCTTGACAAATCTTTTTAAATGTTGCTTTTGGATCTGTTTTAAAACATTTTTAAATTACTTTTTGTTTGCAGATTTCTCACCACCAAAGATGCATTTCATGGCTTTCTGGATTCAGAATGGCAGGGCTCCAAAGGAGAAAAAGCCGCTGAAAATGAGACACTACAAGAGAAAAAGGATCCCTTAGTGGACGAACCTGAATGTAAAATACCCAAACTGGACCCTGAAGATGTGAAGAAAACAGAAAAACAGGATAAGAAAAGATTTCGTGGTCAGAATAAGTCGAGGCCACACATAAAACCCACCACTTATGAGGAAAAGCGACTGTGTGTGTCAATCATTCAGGTAGATTGTATCTCCTGCTTTTTTTTTAAGATGCAGCATGCAATCCTTTCATATTCCTGTAAATATTGATTATTCTCTTGACTTTTTTAACCATTCCTAGAAAAACGGTGAATGTAAGTTTGGGGACAAATGCATCTTTTACCATGATGTCGCAGAATACTTGGCCAATAAGCCTGCCGACATCGGGGAACGTTGTTACCTCTACGACACATTTGGAAAGTGTGAATACGGGCTCGCCTGCCGCTTCGCCAAGGCACACACTACAGCTGACTTTAAAACCATGGAGAAGGCAGAGCTGGTCGACGCTTACGAAGGAAGGACGTTGGTGAAGAACAGCCTGAGTAAAGATCTGCAGTATCGCCTGAGGAAACGTTCTGTCATCTTCAAAAAGTCAGAGGAATACCTGAAAACGCTTTCAAACAACAAAGATAAAAAGGATCAGCAGGGCAATGGTAAGACGCAGAACTGTTTCTGTTATAAGAGTCACAAAAGTCTCCATTAAGTCATGGTTTCTACCATTCACATGAATTATCAACCGTCTTATCAATTCGCTCAACTTTGTATTAAACATGAGCAGCTTCATTAAAGTTTTACACACGTCGGATTTTTTACAATAGATCCATAAACACTAAAGTTTGTATTAAATTCAGATTATTTCTGTGGCTCCAGTCCAGGATAAATGTTTCTTCTAGACTCAAAACACACAGGTCCAATTGATAATTTAAATACATTTAGCTAAAATCAACCTAATTCATTCCAGCACAACCAAATCATAAGTAACAATCAGATCCAACCGCATACAATTCATCTCAGGGCTGGGCGATATCTGAAAATCGTATTACAATATAATAATTATTGATTAGTTTTTAGTTTTAAATATCTGAAATACTTCCAAACTGGTGGCTTAATATTTCCTGTTTTATCCACAGATTTTCCACAACTTTGTTTGTTTGGTTTTTTTTGAGCAGTTGTGAGGCACTGTGGCAAAATCTGAAATTGTTACTGCGCCAGTAACAATACGCAACAAGTTGTTGCTAGGTAACCAAATAAGTGAGTGGGTGAGTTGCTAGGTAACCACGGAATGAGCTTCTTTGAAGGATTTGCAGCTATAAACAAACCCAGGGTCAGGAGTACTTTCCATGAGAAAGGAAAACAAGAGTCCAAACCATCCTAAGCTCACAATTTAAGGGAGCGGCTTTAAAGAAAACACATTATTATGAATCTGAAATCAATTTTACACACTAAAACTTATCTTTTGACTCAAATAATTAATAAACACTCATTTCAGTAGCATGTTCTTTTTACTTAAAGCAAATAAAACAAACTTTTTGCAAAACTGTAAATGTTGCATCAACTTGACAATATGGATTTATCCAAACATGTATAAAAATAAACAAAATTTAAATGTGATAATTCATTTTTTTATTTATGCAGGTGATGTTTGTACAACAGAGGTATCTCCAGAGCCAAAAGAAGAAATTCAGCATGTTTCTACGGAAAAATCGGTACACCCTTAAACTCTTAACTACCCCTATTACTGAGTGTCTCAGTTCTTATATTTTTAAGGGTGTATAAACTTAAATGTTTGCTCTGTAACTAGCTGCCCACCAGTCCAGATATCCAGCCGCCAGTAAAGACTGTAGGCCCGCTAACTGATGCCGACGTTATCAAACTGCGGCCCTGTGAAAAGAAAAAGGTAAATATCAGTCAAACTTAACTCCAAAGTTCTTCTTTTAATTAAACAACAGTTTTTACAGAAGTACTAGTTAGAACCAGTAGAAACCAGCAGAGTCATATTTAGAAAGTTGGGAGTATTTTTTATAAGTTCTATATTAAAGGTTATGTCTGTGTGTTCAAGGTGGACTTCCAAGACAAGCTCTATCTCGCTCCTCTAACAACTGTAAGTAAAAACAGTGCTTGTTTAATTTATGTTTAACTTTTTATAATTATAAACTTTAATGTGTTTTTTGGGATTTTATGTGACTAAGACAAAGTAGTGGAGTGCAATTATTCTTGCAAATAAGTCCGAAAAGTTTAGCACTTCCTTTACTGTGATACTTTAGCTTGAATACAATTCCTGTAGTAAGACATGGTGGTAGCAGTGTCATGATGTGGGATTGTTTCTTCTATGTTTCTTCTTTGGTAAGAGTTAGCTACACCATTTTAGCTTGTATGAAGCTAAAAAGATAGTAATCTTCCATGGATAGCAACCATAAACAAAAAGCTAGAGCAAAATTGAAGTATATTAATGTGTTAGAATGGCCTAGTCAAAGTCCAGACGTAAAGCTCATTGAGTATCAGTGGCAAGAAATTCAAAAAGCAATTTTCTTGGACCCTTTCTAACCAGCCTAATCATGGAAACAGGGAAAACGTTGCTGCAGTGAAAAGTGGTTCTGCCAAGCATCAACCTAGGAACCTGAATATAAGTGCATTCCACACTTTTAAGATTCTTTTGATATAGTTTAAAAACCATGTATATATATAGAGAGAGTATCTAGTCTGTCACATAGCATCTAAACAAACATATTTTAAGTGGATTTAACATGGCTTAAAGTGTATAAATAGTGCTACAGGAAACTGTAAGCCCTGACTATACCGCCATATTGTTTACATCCATCTTTGTCTTTTTTTAATGTGTTGTCAGTGTGGGAACCTGCCTTTCCGTCGTGTGTGCAAGCGCTTTGGCGCAGACATCACCTGCGGGGAGATGGCCATGTGCACGAATCTGCTGCAGGGGCATCAGTCAGAGTGGGCCCTCCTGAAGAGGCATGAGAGCGAAGATCTGTTTGGTGTTCAGGTGACGCTTTTTCCACTTCGGAGTTCAGGTTTCTGTGACTGGACCTGGTTTGAAGTGTGAGGTGTTATTCCAGGTTGAAGGCTGTTTCCCTGACACCATGACACGGTGTGCGGAGCTTATCAACAGCTACACCGACGTTGATTTTGTGGATATCAACTCTGGATGCCCCATTGACCTGGTTTACAAGAAGGTGAACTCTTATTTAACCTCTTTTCTTGTCAGGTTAGTAGTGATTTTTCGTTTTCGCATTAACGTTTTTTATTCTCTCACTTTGAAAATTGCGGCAGGAACCTGGGCTGAAAAAACTTTCAATGATTATTGATTAGTTTTTTGTTTTAAATATCTGAAATACTACCAAACTGGTGGCTTGACATTTCCTGTTTTAACCACAGTTGTTACTCCACAAAGTTATTTTTTATTTCTAAGTCGTTATCAGGCTCAGTGGCAAAACCTTAAACTGTTTCTGCGTCAGTTACTCAACAGATTGTTGCTAGGTAACCAAGGAATGAATGAGTTGCTAGGTAACCAAAGAGCGAGTGAGTCAGTTGATTCCACCAACTTTGCTTTAGAGCTGCCCACATCTACAAACTATTAAACTCATTCCCAATTGTTTTTGTTTGTGCCTCAGGGTGGAGGATGTGGCTTGATGACCAGAACCAGAAAATTTGAACAGATTATCAAAGGAATGAATTATGTAAGTACAGAGTTTTTTTTTTATGTATTTGCTGCTGGCTGGCATGAAATAGTGATTTAAAGTTAACAGCATTAAGAAATTGAACAATTTAATGTGGTTCTTGTTTCTTGCTGAAGGTCCTAGATGTCCCTTTAACCGTCAAGATCCGCACTGGTGTTCAGGAGAAGTCCAACATCGCACACAAACTCATTGGAGAAATGAAGAACTGGGGCGTCTCCATGGTTACAGTGAGTATCGTCTTAAATGACTGTAGAAATGAACATGACAATGGCGTGTTTTGAGAAGAAATCTCAAAAGAAGGGAAATTTGATTAAATTCTCATATAAAAAGAATTTATATTCTAACAATTGATTAGAAATTTTCTGTTAATTGTTATTCAATAAAGTTTTAAGCGGTAAACAATTGAAAATTGTGTTATTTTTATGAATTCCCAAGTGGTTTCACCTCATCTGTAAAGTCTGCTCATGCATCATGTTTTCCTTCTCCACCTCTATGCTTATGTTACTTTTATAGACGTACTGCACAGACCACTCATAATGATGTTGTTTTGCAGCTGCATGGCCGATCCAGGGAGCAGCGCTACACAAAGTTAGCTGATTGGGACTACATCAGCACATGTGCCAAGCTGGCCGAACCTGTTCCACTCTTTGGTGCGTCAATTTGTCTTTTTATCTCTATGATGGAAGAATCTGAGTGTTGACATAAAGGCTGTAAAACCTTTTATAGGTCTGAGGATGTAGTTTTACTGATGTAACTTGTTTTTGTTGGTCCAGGTAATGGAGACATTCTGTCTTATGAAGACGCAGTGAAAGCGAAAGAGACCGGTGTTTCTGGCATCATGATTGCAAGGTTTGAATTGTTTACATACTTTAAGGAGAAAGTAATGTGAGCCTCTGGTTTTACAGTCACGATGAGACTCATAACCCTCTTTCAGTTTTACTGTTTTTACTTATTGGAAATTAAATCTATTTTACTGCTTCCATTGGATTTAAAAGGGAAAGTAGTTTAAACTAAGCTAAAACTAAAAAATTATTTAGATTTAAATATTCTTCACAAATTGTTGTATTATTTTGTTGTATTTTTTTTCTAAGGGGTGCCCTAATCAAGCCTTGGATCTTCACGGAGATAAAGGAGAGCCGACACTGGGACGTCTCGTCCAGCGAGCGGCTGGACATCCTCAGGGACTTCACCAACTTCGGGCTGGAGCACTGGGGCTCCGACACTCGGGGCGTCGAAAAGACCCGAAACTTCCTGCTGGAGTGGCTCTCCTTCATGTGCAGGTCTGGAACATCATCATCATCATCATACTTTTAAAAATATAAAATATTTTCACCTCCATTAACCTAGTGATAATCATGCCTGCTAATATCCTAGTGAAACAATCATGATAACATTTCCAGTATGTGATGGTAGGTTCACATTGGTTGAAGTGTTTTTAAACATATCAATCCTTAAGCATGAACTGCTGTGTTTTTTTTATAGATATATTCCCGTTGGCTTGTTGGAACGAGTTCCTCAAAAGATCAATGAGCGGCCGCCATATTATATGGGCAGGAACTTCTTGGAGTCCTTGATGGCCAGTCAAAATGTTGACGACTGGATCAGGATCAGGTAAGAGCCAGAACATTTAACTAAGTGAAGTTCTTATTGTTAAGTTGTAATAAAAATCTTCTGTATCGTCGTTTCAGTGAAATGCTCCTCGGACCTGTCCCGAAGAATTTCAACTTTTTACCTAAGCACAAAGCAAATTCCTACAAGTGATTTTCTTTGAGTGATGTGACTAGAAGAGTCTGTTTTTTTGTTTTGTTTAAAAGGAAAAAAAAGATTATGGAAAAAATGTTTTATAAATTCCAAAGACTGCAAATCCTGTTTAAGTTGCTTTGTGAAGCAGAATAAAGGAGTCAAACTTAAGGTGTGGTTGTTTTCTTTTCAATGGCATTTAGAATGAAAATATTTTACATTAGGACAGAGACACAATAATCCCTGATGATTCGATTGTACTTGTTTTTAACGCATGTAAGCTACTTTGCTGTTTGGATTCAGCCGGTCAGACATTTTACATCCTCCTCCAGTGACCTGCATCTTGTTTAAGCAAACTGAAAGTTTTACTTTCAGTTCATGGTTGAACTTTCATGTGACTTCCTGTCACAAGTGGGCAGGAAGTCTTTTTAGTGAAATGTATCATCTGATTGTAGCAGTAATTAAGTAAAATGCTACAAATCCCAGCTCTGGACTAACATGTGAGTCCTTGTGGATCTTACCCAAATATATTTGGTTTGTAAAATCTTTTTCTTAATGTTTTAACTTAGAATAGAAATATTGTTTTATTTACTTTGGGAATATGAAGCTAAATGCAAATGGGAGCATGCATATTCAAATTAATGTAAAATATTTTTTTAATGGAGAAATGTGTACAACATAAGAATTTTGTAGTTATTAAAAATGGCATACTATCACAAAAAATGTGTACCTGAGTAGATGTCTTGGAAACAGCAACAGATTAAAAATAAAGAGCTCATAAGTTGAGTTTGCAGAGAGCAGTTTTGGTTATAAAGTTGGAAGGAAGAATCTTTGATAATGCTCTTTTGTGCACATAGGATGCAGAAATCTGTTACTGATGTCTTATTTGTCAAGATGACATCTGCGAAAAATATCTAATCTTGTATAAAGGTAAGATATGCCTAGCAGAGAACAGGTTTGATGCAGGGAGTGGCTTCTGTTCCCAGTCTGTAGAGCCAAGTATTTTCATGCCATTCTGCCTGCCAACCCTCCAGCTGCTGTTACCCGCAAAAATGGCTCACCTTCCAGCACTATTTAAATATGTGGATGAACACGATGACCTCTATGTGCAGGTAAGATTTTTAGTTGTTTCACTAAGATTTTCAGCTAATCAGGAAGTTAAATTATTTTAGGCATAAAATCAGTTGAGCAAAATTTAGCCTCAGTTCTCTGGTTTCACTTTGAGACTTCAGACCTGCAAAAAAAAGAGACACATTAATGTGTCTCGAAAATAAAAAATTTGCCTGAGCAAGTAGATGAGACTCTATTAGAAGAAGTTTGAACTTTCTCTACTCAGCGTCTGGCAGAATGGGTCAGTGTCCAGAGTGTGTCCGTTTGGCCCGAGAAGCGCGGAGAGATCCAGAAGATGATGGAGATGGCAGCAGATGAGATCAAGAGGCTGGGGGGAAAAGTGGAGCTGGTGGGCAACGGCACCCAAAAGGTAAAAGTTTTTACCTTTTATTTGTTAAAAATCTAACTTTTTGGGCACAAAAGTTAGATTTTTATTTTTAATGAAAAATGATAAAAAATAAGCCAAATTTAATTTCTACCTGCACAACCAACAACTCTATTTTAATAAAATAAGTTTACGTCTGGAGAAAATGGAGATATAAATCATTATAGATCTGAAACATAAAATCTAGCATGTTTGTCTTGTCTAAAACAAACATAAAAACGGCAGATAATATCTTAAAATTTGATACTTTTTCCTATTATATTTAGATTTTTTGTGTTCATTCTGAGCGACAAGAACAGGTCATGAGTCGCTCATTCTTTAAAAACTTTGCCTTACTTAGTGGTGTTTACTAAAAATGAGTGTAAAAGAAAAATTAATTTTAGGTTTGTTAACTTTATTGATAGTTTTGTATATGAATATTTTCAGTAACGCTTTATTTGAAGGGCTGCGCATAATTTCTCACATGAGACTGTCATATGAAGGCATTTTCATGAATGTTCATGACTGTTGTCAGGAAGTTTATTCGGTAAATAATTAAACTTTTAATGCAAAGTTGACCTTTTAAATTAATTTTAATGCAAGTTTTAATGGAACTTTGCATTATTTGATTAATAGTTGCATTATTGACCAAATAATGCAAAGTTGGCACTTTTAATGTTTAATGCAACTTTTAGTCCACCTTTCCATTACTAAAGAATGTAACTAAAAGTGATAAATATAGCTGATAAAAGATGAGTACTTTGAATTGTACTTTAGGATACTTTAATTTGTATCTTTTTCAAGAAGTTGTGAACATTTCTCTAAGATGTATTTTTAACTCCATCAGCCTCCAACCTTGAGCTAGAAAAACAAGTTTGTATAATTCTTATATTTATGTTAATTCATGCAGCTTCCCTCTGGCGAGGAGATCCCTCTGCCTCCCATCCTCCTGGGCAGTTTGGGCTCGGACCCGGCCAAGAAGACGGTGTGTATTTACGGTCACCTGGATGTCCAGCCTGCTCAGGTGAAGGACGGCTGGGATACAGAGCCTTTCACTCTGGTGGAGAAAGACGGTAAGATCTCTGATCTGATATACCAAATCATTTTATTTTCAGATGTGTGCCTTCTTTCTTGATAGGACAGATTTAATCCAAGATGAGAATACCAGGATTCACCAGGGTTAAACTGTGCATGAGTGGTTCAAGTAACTTCATTTCCACCAGAGTCCAGATCTTAACCTCAGTGAGAAGCTTTGTGATGGAAAAGACTTTGCATGGCAGTCTAACGCTATAAAAATGTATTGAACTCTGGGTGGAATGAATGCTGTAGCATTGCAGAAGCTTATTGAAACAATGCCACAGCAAATGCTGTACAGTATATGCTTTATATTTGGACTACACCCTGTTTAATACAAACGAGGGAGTGGCAGGTAAAACAAGCTCTTACAATGCTATTAAACTTTGTCCCTCAAAGATACTTATTCTCAGTTTGACACATTTTGATGTAGGATGAAAACAAAACGAGAGAAAATATATGTTCTCCAGATAGCAGCACTGATGAACATGCATAATTTTTGCTGAAGGTCTCTGGTTAAATGATTTGTTTAAAAAACAATTAACAACAGACTGGTTAAATTGAGTTTTATCTTTGTAGGTAAGCTGTACGGAAGAGGATCCACTGATGATAAGGGTCCAGTTCTGGCCTGGTTCAACTGCATCGAGGCCCATCAAAAGATCGGGATGGTAAACTCACTGCTGCCATTTTAGGGAACTAAAACGTGTTTATAGTTTTAGTCTGGCATTTTCTCCCTCAGAAAAAAATGTAATAAAACCATAATAAAAAACTTTGAGGGAGCCATTTTGTCTGGTTTTATAACATACAGTCCAAATTTGTGGTGAAATGGTTTTGGCATTCAGTGGGTATAACCCCAGAAATTGAGCTTTATCATTATTTTTTTACAGTGTATGTTTATCTTTGTCTTGCAGGATCTTCCCATCAACATCAAGTTCTGCTTTGAAGGAATGGAGGAGTCGGATTCTGAGGGTCTGGACAATCTGGTGTTTTCCCAAAAAGATTCATTTTTCAAAGACGTGGATTATATCTGCATCTCTGACAACTACTGGCTGGGAAAGACCAAACCGTGCATCACCTACGGCCTCAGAGGAATCTGCTGCTTTTTCATTGAGGTAAAGTCTCAATTATTTAAATAGATGGTTATTTTTTTAAGCTTGGGGGTACATCTTAATGATACTTTTATATCTTGATGTGAAGGTTCAATGCAGCAAGAAAGACCTTCACTCTGGCGTCTTTGGCGGCTCGGTTCATGAGGCCATGACAGATCTAATTTCTCTCATGGGTAAATAGAGATGATTTAAGGACTGATCTTTTGTCTGTAAAATTTCACTTTGTATTTTCTTCTTTCACAGGCTGTCTCGTCGACAGGAAGGGAAAGATTTTGATTCCTGGGATGTACGACAGCGTCGCTCCTCTGACAGAAGAGGAGAAAAAACTGTATGATAAGATCGATTTTGACTTGGTTGAGTACCACGAAGATGTGGGAGCTGGAAAGCTGCTGCATGAAACTAAGGTAAATAAATGTCCTTTAATTACTGAATCTATCAGAACCACTAACACTTTGCTTTTGTTTTGCATTGTAGGAACAAATCCTGATGCATCGCTGGAGGTATCCGTGTCTTTCTCTGCACGGAATCGAGGGAGCTTTCTCCGAAACTGGATTCAAGACTGTTATTCCCCACAAGGTCATCGGCAAATTCTCCATCCGCCTCGTCCCTGACATGGACCCCAAAGTAGTGGAAAAGCAGGTAGACTAAATTACTTTCAACTGGACATGAAAGCTGTGTTTTGAAAAACAAAAATGTCTTTAAATGGCCTTTAGAATGCTGACTTAGGCTATAATTCAGATTCTTTTGGATGTGGCTGTTCACACTTCCAAATATAAGCGACTTGCTTGTGTTCTCCAGTGTAAACAGCAAACAACCTGAAAGTGTCCCGGATGCGCAGTAGAGGGCGAAATAGCGTCACACATAGAGAGCGTGCTCAGCGTTTTGCCAACCGCCATAAAAAGAAGTGCTCAGTGTTTGCGGAAGTAAACATGGATGCTAACGGTGGAGCGTAGCTTACGATTTTAAAGTTTATTGTCCGACCGCAGCCAGCATTTTAACAACTTAATACTCGTTATTATCCGCTATGGCTGTTGTTTTTCTTCCTGCTTGCGCGTATCAGGACGCAGAATAGTGACGTTTTGTCGCGTATCGATGACGTTCAGGACCTGGCCGTTGGGATTCGGGTCACATTTGAAAAGATCGGATACGAATCGGATATCCAGGCTTCCTGGGTCGCATTGGAAAACAATCCGACCTGTGTTGTTCAGACTGTAATAAAAAGATCAGATACAGATACATTACCTCAAAAAAAATTTGATTGGGTCCGATAACGATTAAGGCTACGTCAGACTAAGGCAGACGTAGCCTTAATCTGCATCAACCGCGTGTGCTAGTGGGTCAAGTTTGTTCACTTTTAGTCACTGGTTGCTCATCATCGTTCAACAATCTGCAATTAGGCCGACCTTTTACATGGATAACATAAACCTAAAGCTTCAGATTGTTACCAGTTTTCATTTATCTATTTCCAATGTTAATAAATAGCAAATCTTTTAAACTCTTTCACTCTTCTATTATTGTTAAGGTGATCGACCATGTGCAGAAGAAATTTTCTGAATTGGGAAGTCCTAATAAAATGAAGGTGTACAGTTTTGGTGAAGGGGCCAAAGCCTGGGTGTCTGACTTTAACCATCCACACTACATGGCTGGGCGAAGAGCAATGAAGACAGGTAAATAAAAACTATGCTTAAAAACGCACATTTATACCAAATAGTTAATAATAATGTTTTTTGCATCAAGGACAAAAGAAAACATAAAAAATAGCATGCAGTATGTTTGTGAATTAAAATATACACTGAAATAAAATAAATAAATAAATGTGTCTACACATCAGAATATTACGGAGCCCCCTAGGGGACATGGGGAATTTTTTTTCTTTTGCGTTCCCTCGCAAAACTTTTGAGTTCCCTCGCAATACTGTACTGATCAGTTATGCGGCAAAATTGAATACTGTAAGCCTTTCTTACGGTGGCCGCGGTACTTT